>CAJUYH010001038.1:13359-35608 GCA_910591685.1 Galerucella tenella
TATATATATATATATATATATATATATGTGTGTATATAAATGCGGCTCTGGACAAATGTGCGGGAGTAAATTCCCTCAAGTTCTTACCGTTCACAAGACCTTTAAAAGCGCGCACGAGTGAGTGAATAAACGAAATGATAAATGAGCGGGAGAGAGCAACATACATAGCACACATAAACATATATATGTATACATATACAAGTGTACGACGCTTGGCAATCAGCTCTCTGTCCCCTTTGCTGCACTCTCGCTGCTGCCGGCAAAGTTACATCTCTCCCACGCGTCTAAATACGAATTACTCTGTGCAGAACAGAAAAAAAATAAATAAAGAATAAGAAATATTGAAATGTCTAAATCTATATGAGTGGCTTCGCGATCAAAATAAATTGTTAATAATAAATTGAGAATATAGGTGAATCAATCGACAAATATTTGATTTGTTTTATTATTATTTAGAATGAATATTGCCAGCGTGACTTGGATGAATTTAAATCTTTATTTAGAATTAAAGTGTTGGACAGAGTCATCAGATATTCACTATGAAAATGTCCAAGTCAATACATATTTATAAATTATTGTTGAATTTAAATAATTGCTTTGATAATTATACATGTTAACATGTGTGTGATTTAATTATAGAGTTAATGAGATAAAATTTGATTGAGAGAATGAACGAAAAAAAAAGTAATGAATCGCGTAAATTAATTGAAGTTGTGTTTATAAAATAAAAAAATAAAAACTAATACCAAGTTGGATGTGATGTTTAATTTAATTATCCATGCCACTTCTTCCTTTTTTTTTTTTTTGTAATTTTAACTGTTAAGTTTGTATTTGAAAAAATGATGAAATCTTTGATGAAAGGAATATTTTTCCTGCAGTTTTCTCATAAATTCTCGCTTAAATGCGAATTGCAAATATTGCATTCTCTCTTTAATCTCGAGGACGAGACAATTTATCCTTGCATAAAACATGGAATCTTGATGAGGTGCCACTGTGTCTGTCTCTGTATGTATGTGTATGTGTGTGTGTGTGTCTGTATGTGGGTGTCTGTGTTTACTATCTGCCGTGTAAATCGATTTCATTATGAAAAAAAAATCACAAAACAATTTAAACATATAAAGTTTATCTTATTTACATTGACCCTTTGACTTACTATTAACTATCGCAGATGTTTGAAAATCTTTAAATAAATTACATTTCAATTTTTAATTTGCAGGACGGGGCGATTTTGTAGGTGGAATCGACAACGAAGCATTGGATTTTTCCCAACTTGAGGATTTTATCAACAGTGATAGTCCACAATCTGCCACGTAAGTTGAAAAACAAAATTTATTCCAACCTCAATCATAAAAACAATATACATAAAAAAACAATTGACAAATGACTTGATGATTTTCGCAATATTGCAATGTATAAATAAAATATAACGACAGTTGTAAAACAAAAATATATATAACAAATGGATAAAATATATCGCGGTCAAGTAAATGCAGCATGAAAATTCAACTTCCTCTGTATAATCATTGAAGCAAATCCCTAAATCCAAAGTGTCAGTGGAGCACAGTAAATTTAATGTGAACGGATTGTGTAGTGTCGCGTAAAATAAACCATAAGTAGATATATAGTAATGTAGTAGTGTACGGAGATACCCGTATCTAATACAAAACACCAATAAAAATTAATTGATTTTTAAAAGTGAAAAGGAGAACGAAAATAATAGATAGAAAGATAGATAGATAGATATATACAAAGAGAAGAAGAGAAATGAAAATTGCAATGGTAAATGCAATTGTACGAATATACACACTCATATATACGTATAAGTTCAGCAGTAATAATGTAATGACACAAGTGTAGACTGGACGAAATTGATGGAATCACTGCTATGGTCGCATTAGCGATGATGGTAATTTAGTCATGGCTCTACTTAACTGTTACTCATACATATATACATACAAGTAATATATATATATTTATACATATTTAACAAGTTTGAAAATGAGGGCTCGTGCCAGTGGCCGGAACTATTTTCCCATTGAGCCACATCACTTCCTTCCATGAATGTCTATTGTCAATTTGCCCTTTTATTACCACTTAATCAACTGTCGCTATTGTATTGATTAAATAAAATATTTATATTCAATAAAAGTACGTCTCCATTTGGATTTCAATTAAATTGGCAATGGAAAATATCATTTCAAGTTTTATATATATCAATGGAGTATACAAGAGTGCGATAAGTGCTATTCAAATGTTGTTGTTTTATTCTCTCACCTGGAACTACTCATTTCTCTTTGCCACACTTATTTTAAAAGCCACATAATGTCTAGAACTAATATAGCGTTCATTAGGCTTGATGGACTATATATATATCTATATACACTCTCGCATGGTTATAAATACCAAGCAGAGAATAGCGATAGCGATATTTCTGTTTTATAAATGCTGGCATGCCAACTACACCTATCAGGAACATTTATTGCTAGTACGAATGAGCGAGAATGAAAAAAAAGAAAAACACAAAAATGAAAATACAACACTGACATATTGTGTTTAAGATTGTAAAGTAATATTAACCAAAGGTCAACGTGATTTTCCTTTAACCCAATAATTATCAACACTTTGAATCTATATAAATAAGTCAAATAAAAAATAAACTTTCTCTCCATCAATTTAAAATAAAAGTATTCGATAATGTATGTTCAGAAATGTATTTGTTATTTTTATTATGAACTGTTTTTCTATTTGTTATAGATACTTTGCAGATACTCTTGCGCACAATGAAACAAATGGACCGACGACAAATCATAATGGTAGAGTTGAGGCCTCGAATCAACAGCAGCAGCAACCGCAACCGGCGCGATTACCCTCGCCGATCATCCAGAATCATCCGGTGCAAGCCGCCTGTCCAACTACTACCACTACCATACCACCACCATCATCAACGACATACAAGGACCCTCAAGCATACGTTCATCCGTGTGTAGAACACTTAATAAATATATAAATAATAATAGCATTCAATGTGGCATTGACATTTAAAAATTGATATGATGTATAAAAAATTTATCTATAAATATATAATTCGTGGTAATTTATTTAGACATGCATTGCCGGAAAGTCCACCGGACAGTGGAAGTGAACCACCTTATTCACCGCCAGGACATCACGAATCATCGCAACACGTTCATTCACCACGTAAGCACCCAGTTTATTGACAATATAAACATTTATGATCCTTTTATTTTATTTACATTTTAATTTCAATAATTATATTCATAAATATTTATTGCTGCATCCTCACGAATTTTGCCATACATACATAAAAATATTTTTTACGATGTACATTTTCTGTTCACTTGATTATATTTATTCCAACACGGTTGATCAATATCTTTCATTTTCGTTTCTCTATAAATATATATATATATATATATAAATTTGTATTGAATTGCAGATCAAAAGGTCGCGTTGCAAGAAATCCTCCTTCATCATCCCGGAAATACAACAAATTATCCGTCAAATTTATTACCAGCATCGCCAAGAGCATTGGCAACATCGGGTGATCCACTATTGTTGACTCATCCTGTATTAACACCACTTCTAACCCCAGCAACGTCAACCATATCAACTCAACAACCACTTGGATCGTCGCTCGTTCCATTATCGCACGATCACAATCCAACTGGTATAACAACGCTCTATTCATCATTGCAACCAGCACCAAAAAAACGTAAACTCAGTCAGGAGGGATTAATTCACGTGAAACAGGAGCCAGAATTGGGCAATGTTGAACATAGTTGTAGTAGTAGCAGTGCAGTACTCGATGGCGATGAAGTTAATGGCGATAATTCTTACATTGATGCCAGTTATCAATGCATCCGGTTTCATCCATTTCAACAGACATCTTGGCACGCATTGTGCGATCACAATCTCAAAGAGTTACCAACGCCACATTATCGTGTTGACGCTGACAAAGGATTTAATTTTAGTAATTCCGACGATGCATTTGTTTGTCAGAAGAAAAATCATTTTCAAGTAATAAGAAAAATTGATACTTTTACGCGTTAGCCGCTTCAATAGCAGCGATAGCAGCAATATATTATATTACTTTCCTCTTGGCTATTGTAGATCACGTGTCACGCACAACTTCAAGGCGAAGCGGTATTTGTACGGACTGGCGAGGGTTTAAAGAAGATCAGCAGCTTTCAATTACACTTTTATGGTGTTAAAGTGGAATCGCCTACGCAAACAATTCGCGTGGAACAAAGTCAGAGTGACAGAAGCAAAAAACCATTTCATCCAGTCGTGTAAGTATAAAAAAGGAATAACCAACACAATTAAATTACTTTAATTTTATTAATCTAATTCTTGGGATATTGTTGCGTTAAAATTTTTGATCAGTTTTATTGTTTTTCATTGTCAATTCGCTCGGCATTCCCATTACACTAAAATAGAGCGTGTTTCAGGGTGGAGCTGGGTGGCGAGCGAGTGACAAAAGTGACTGTTGGACGTTTACACTTCAGTGAAACAACGAGCAACAATATGCGAAAAAAAGGCAAACCAAATCCAGATCAGAGGTATTTCCATTTGGTAGTTGGACTTCATGCACATACTGCGGATCAATCGAGTTATCAGGTTGTTGCGCATGCATCGGAAAGAATAATTGTGCGGGCTAGCAATCCTGGACAATTTGAATCTGAAGGCACTGGTGTAGGAACTGAGGGTGGATGGCAACGTGGCGCAGCACCTGACAGTGTTTATCATGCTGGAAGAGTTGGAATCAACACCGACCGACCCGATGAGGCCTTAGTAGTTCATGGAAATATGAAAGTAACAGGTCACATCGTACAACCAAGTGATGCGCGTGCAAAACAAAATGTACATGAGGTCGATACACGTGAACAATTGAGAAATGTTCAGCAATTGAGAGTTGTACGATATAGATATGCGCCAGAATTTGCATTGCATTCAGGGCTTGGAATAAAAGGGACACAGGAGGACACAGGAGTAATTGCTCAAGAGGTACAGCAAATTTTACCAGAAGCAGTTTTACCAGCGGGTGACATTGTTTTACCCAATGGCCAGCGAATTGAAAATTTTCTCGTTGTCAATAAAGAACGAATATTTATGGAAAATGTTGGTGCTGTGAAAGAACTGTGCAAAGTCACTGACAGTCTCGAAACTCGAATTGATCAATTAGAAAGAATTAATAAACGTTTGGCAAAACTCAAACGCGGTGACAGTTTAAAGAGTTCAGTGAGTACAGTTTCAAGTATAGCAAGCAGTAAATATTCATCGTCGACAAAAACAAAAAATCCTATTGGTAATAATAATGGTAAAAAAGATAAGGATGATGAGGATTTATTGTGCAGCAATAAATTTATACAAATTATAATTGTTATTCTTATTCTAATAATGGCATTTTGTCTTGTGGCAATGGCAACATTGTATTTTTTGGAGTATCAAAAACGTAGCAGTTTAGAATGGTCGGCAGTGGCTGCTGGTGGAATGTTGGCAATTGGTACGGCGCCAACAATACCAACAACATCAAATTACAATTCACGCTTTAATCCAATGCTTCACAGTACAATATCACCGTTTTACACACGACAAGGATTATTTACAAAGGATATAAATGGCCAGCCAACAAATAAAGATAATACCTTGTCAACACCAACGCCCAATACAAAACAGCAATTGTACTCACAAGAAATAACGTCGTGGTATCCATTTGGGCAGTCAGTGGGTCAACCAAAACCGGAGAAAAACAGTGAATTCCCTAGCAATTGGTTGAGTAGACATGGCGCTGGTGCTGTACCAAGTAATGTCGATGAAAATGATCAAAGTGCCGATGTTGATCCACCAATATTAAGTAAAGAACCAATGCCAATAGGTAAACCAACTGAATGTCCCGCGCATTTTACCGAATTGGAAAATTCATGTCAAATATATTGTTGCACATCGGAAATTCATCAATTGGAGGATCCACATCCCGAACATCCGCCGGAAAAAAAATCAATGACTGATAATTTGGAACAGCCGTTGGCTATTCATGAGGAAAAACGTAAATTGAGTAAAGGATTGCAAAATGGTATAAGCCCATCGGATCCAAGTACACAGACGCTTGTTAAAGAAAACAATTTTAAATATTTGCATAAAAGAAATCGGCGTGAGGCGGGTGGTGGCGGTGATTGGGGCGAAGTCGCGAGCAACGCTGCAGGTTCATTACCGCCAGAACCTAAACCACAATTGCTTATTGTTGCAAAGAGTTTCAATGCGACATTAGATTCTCGATATTGTTCAGTAATGTCTGCAAGTACGCCAAATAATTTTAGTTGTATTGTACCGTTGTCAAAGCATATGGCGGATACAAATTTAATTCTCCATTTTGTTGGTATGCCATGGTATTGGCAAATTGTTCAGCAATGTCCGATTGCCACTAAGAATCCGATTAATGATGAAGCTCTAGTCTGCAGATGGGGTTATTCGAAGCAACAAATATCACAATCACAATTTAGTGAAACGACAACTCAGCCGGGTGTGCAGTCATTTGCATTGGACGTTGCATTTTATTTGAGAAGGACACTGCGCTTCCGTGTACCGACCGCACAACCCCAAGAGGTAAAATAACAAATAACAAGTAATTATAAAAATTATCTATTGGATATTCGTTTATTGTGTGTATTTTTTTACAGAATGTCTGTAAAGACAGAGTTGACGGGGATTATCTTGAATTCACGCTACATTTCTATCGTGATTGTGACGGATGAAGGAATTTTTGTAGCATATTAATCACAAAGTTTATTACACATATCAATGGTGAGAATTAAAAAAAAATAATATCTTGTGCTACATATATTCCGACGATAAGGAGAGTAATGTTAATTACTGTTTGGAATGAATTGGAGAAAATATTACTCAGCAGAAAAACTTAAACGTTAAGTAAAGTGTAACACATACGACGCGATATTTTATGATTTTTTTTTAAAGGTAATGTTGTATACACAGAAAAAAGTGTGTGCGGAATGGCTTATGTTGATAAGAGGCGAGAAAAAAATGTTGTGCCTTTTCGTAATCTCGGATTTATTATCATTATTATACATATGCATTGAACGATTATGCGCAGTTGTGATCCTGCAATATATATATTTTGACTCTGAATGTTAGAGATTAAAAATTACGTAATTAATTTCATTAATTCGCATTCTCGTAATTGGAGACTATTTTCTTGGTACAATTAAATTTACTATGACGTATTACATTGAAGATACATATGTTTCTATACATATAGTATTGATGGTAAGAATTGTCAGTAATTATTGTTTTATTTGTTATTGGTAAAATTGTAATTGTAAGAATGACGATAAGTAGACGGTATTTGGCAGCTAATTATTATGCGAATATACAAAATGTGTACACACAAAATGCCTGAAGATTAATTATGAAATAATTCTGTAATTATCATACTACTAATGTATCTACTTATTTTTGATGTAGTTTTTATTTTTATTTAAAATAGCCCGAGACATTTGTATATTTTTCATGACTACACATTTTTTCTTCGTTCGTTTTTTTTCAAGTGCACAAATAATTCTAAGTTGTTACGTATTATTTTATTATTGATTTTTTTCTTAACCGCTCGAATCTCTTGATTTTCCTTTCTTTTTTTCTACTCCAATTGAATGGGTTTCATATAGTACTGTATAATTTAAATATTAAAATATGAAAAATAAACAATGTGCCGATGTCCCGCTCGAGTATTAAATGGATCAAGAATATCGTGCATGATTTAAATAGAAAAAAAAAAGAAATAGGAAGATGTTTAGAACGAAAAAAAATTGCACTTCGAATTCTTTAACAAAAAATTGATTATGAATATCCGTTTAAAATTGTATTATTCAGCACACTAATTAATTATCAGCATGTGAATATACAACAATTTTTACATTACATGAAACAAAAATACCAATTGCGTATTGTATGGAAAACGTAAATCGAATTGAAGATCACACACTCAAATCGATCCGATGATTCTAGTTGAAATAAAAAAGAAAAAAAAATGATAAATGCGTAATTTCTTATGCGATATCAGTCATAGTAATATTATATAGTAATTTGTACATACACACCCTAAAAGATATTTGTACTACAAAGTATTGTATTAGCATATAATGAATAAAGAACAAAAATAGCAGCGTATGTGAAATGAAATAATAAAAATATTATATTCATTTTTCGACATGTCGAAGAAACAAAAAAAACGTAGAACAACCAAAATGAAAAAATATTTATAGTTAAAAGATTATTCAAATCGTTTTATTAAATCGACGAATGAGGTAAATCACAATACGCCTATGCTAAATAAAGACGATAATCAATCATGTATTTAATTTACATAAAAACAAAAAGAAGACCAACAACATAAATCAATTGGAATGGTGCAATAATTGATGGTAGAATAAAACAAATGCCTAATAAATAAAATGATAACACAGCAAAACACTATACATACTATGTAAAAATGGATTATTTCAACAAATAGGTATCATAATAATGACTTTATATAATGCATACCTTGATATTATAAATTAATTGTCCATCATTATAATTATAATTACTATTATTATTATTAATTAATATTATTCAACAAAATGATCACGATGTTCAAATGCATTATACTGATAGATGTTGTTAAACAGAAGAAAGGAAAAACAGTTGAAATTATTTTATTTTTCATATCTGCACCTACACATTTGTGTAGTCACGCGCACACAGCATAAAGCATTATTATTTTTTAGTTCAATGTGCAAATGTTAATATTTTTTTTTGCATTTGATTATTACTAAACACATTTTTTTTATCTCGTATTTACAAATATGTTTGAAAAACAAAATTTGCAGTGATTCGAGGTCTATTGTTTTGTCTATTATTCAAGTATGACGTAATGAAAAAATGTGTGGAGATTTGTTTTCAGTCTTTTTTTTGACTCCATCCCTCTGTCTCTTACTCGTCCCATCACTCTTTATTCATATAGGCATATAATGTTAATTTTTTGCTTTGAAGCAAAATGCAAAGTGACCTTTTGATGATGAACAATTTACTATACCACGTACGTCGCAATGTTGCATAGCAGTGCCTTGTGGATCCAATTCTATCCATAAATATAGAATGTATATTTGATTACAAAATCCGATGATGTAAATGTATTATTGTACGGCATATTTATTATACATTATTATGGTAAAACAAAAAAAAAAACAACAAAAATTATTATACATATAATTATACTATAAACTGAAAAAAAAAATACGAACAACAAAAAGTAGAATTAAAGCATTGGCCCTGTGATTTTCATGTTTATTATTATCACTCACCTCTGATCTGGTATATTGTTACCTGCGTGCTATAAATTTTTTTTATGCTTGAAAAATTTTAATGAAATAAAATTAACTATTATTTATCATTCAGCCCGAATGTTTATTAACAAATTTTTCTATATTACATTATCATTGTTATTATTTTTAATGTTACTATTATTTCTATTACTTAATCGCAAATTCGATCACAGAAATAAGAAAGAAACATTCATTCCAATAGAGCATTTTCAATCCAACAATTACAATATAATTACAATCTCATTTTCAATTTTTATGTTGTGCAACTCTTCTCTCTATGTTTATTTCATTTTTACATCGTATGCTTTTAGTAGCGACGGAATTTCATATGCGAATAATATTATCGTCCTGACAGATAAATTTCTAGTCATCATCATATATTTATTCATTTTATAATTTGTTATTTTTCATTTATTGACATGATCATTTGGGAAACAAAAAGGTGGAAATTATTTATATGATGATAAGTAAAGAAAGTGATTTGAGCGAAATACTGTACAGACGATTAAGCAGACAACAATGTATATGCTATACGCATTTAGAAGCCGGTGGGAAAATTGAAAAACACTGGGGAATATTAAAAATAATAACAATATTTGACAAAACATCGGTGGGCGTAAAATTCTAATGTACAATTTAAGAAAAAATAATATACGTATATAAATTATGCAACATCAATGTAAACTTGATGTATATGTGGATTGTGAATATTACGAATGAACAAACAAAAAGGAAAACAAACGTAAAAAAATAACACATCTTCACAAAAATATTCTGTGATAATAATTTTACGAAACAAATGTGAAACAAAGAAAAAATGAAAAGTAACAAATTAATCACATACTGATATTTATACTACACAACTGTACAATGTTTGATCGACAATTACGGTATTTGGTTTTTCTTTCATGCTTATTTATTACTAAATATATGAATATGTATATATATATTTTTTTTTCTTTTTCTTCATATATATATATATATGTATATATTGTTCATGAAGTGCAGAACGGAACGACTGGACGAATTATCTAGCAATGATAAACCGCTCATTAACTATTTTACTCCTCCATCTATTTATTTATTTATTTATAAGTAGAATGTAGCTATATCACTCACGAGTATGAAAACTGCCTAACGCGCACTTATTCACTCGTTTATTTTTCCTTTTATCCCTTCAAATATTTATTCGCCCTACAATTTCATTTCGTTTTCGCTCCCAAGAAAAATTAAAATCACCGCTCTTTCTCTGACATTCCAACAAACATATATATATATATATTATATAGGTATAATTGCACACAGTTTTTTCTCAAATAATGGCAAACATGAATGTAATATTCTATACTCATGTGTCCTATAGTCGTTGTTCATAAAATCGCTAAATTGTGTTTCCCAATTGCTAATTTATTTCTATCGAACGAATTTCTTCGCGTTGCTCGTCAAAATTGAAAGAGAAAAAAAACGAAAGAAAGAAAATATTATGGAGTCACATGTGTGCTAATATTAAGCACTTAAAAAATGTTTCTGCCTCACTTATTCTCTCTCCTGTTATCTTTATCATCATGTGTATCTTCACGAACTGCCATTACCATTCTTAACATAAAAATAGCAAGAACTTTATCCAATGGATCCATAAATCCGCGTTGAATCCATTTTGGTATTGTTGTACGTGCATGAGAGAATCCCAATTTTTGTAATATATAATCGATTCCATACGGCTCAATACTTTTCCCCGCCCATGAAAGCAGTCTATTTCAATATGGGTGGAAAAAAAAAATAGGAGAAATTAATTATCACAATTAATTGTGAATTGATGTAATCATTGTTTCAACGCTTACCTCACAGTAGGCTCTAAATGCCACGTTTTGCAACGGTACGATCGCCAATCCTTTATGAACATTTCAGCAGGGTCAAATTGTTTTCGCTTTCTCTCATCCTCTGTCATCGTCGATGTTGTGGTTGATGCACTCGATGTACTTGTGTTGATATTCTTTCGCTCCTGTGGATCGGGACTGTGTGCTCTTGCGCTCGTGCTCTGCATCGTGTGCTGAAAATTTTTTTTTCATGTTAAACATTTTACAATCGGCTGAATGAATATGGTGAATTAGTTTCAATTATTAATTGACACTCACAACTCGCTCTTTCTCGCTGACATATGAAGTAATGAGATCATGTAAGAAGAAAAATGCTTCAGCATCAACCGTGACAAATATATGATCCTCGAATTCGGTGATGAAACTGCATTCTACCAGCGGTTTTTCACCTAATGCGGACAAAAAAGAGAAATAGTAGTATATAAGTATTAATACATATTGTTTGTTGTGAAAAATCTATTTTCTTTGTCATCGAAAAAATTGACAGGAAATCTATAAAATATATATATATTATCGATATCTTCGTTTATGTCTAGATCAACACTTCAGCTACATCATGCAGCGACTACACAAATTTAACATGTCGGGAAATTAACGGTTAATACAAAATAATTATCATCAATAGTTCATTTCTACTAAACTCATTTCAACCAAAACGATTGTTTCTTTTTTTATCATTTTTTTTTTGTTACCAGTTGTTGGCTTTTTGTACTTACTATATAAAATATGTTTAGGCAGTCCTAAAAAAATATATAGAGAAAAAAGAATTGCAGTATAACTATAAAGAAATCGAAGACAAAAAAAATATATAGAAAAGTACAGACTATGACACAATGAAAAGCAATTTTTTTTATCCTTAATATCGCACACGACAAAAATAATAATTGAATCAGTACTTATATATGTGTACTTTGCTTCAACTCATAATACAGTACAAATCATCATGTTTAATATTGATCTAAATAAAAATAAGAAAAAAAATATATATACTGAAAATTCTCTTGCAATGGATAAATTTTGAGGTTATACAACAGACAAACGGATGAAGAAATAAAAAAAAAAATTTTCTTCGCTGTGAGACTTTAATTAAAATATAATTATTGGCATAGATGCATTACAACAATAGATGAGTCGAATGAATGCACCTTAAATATATATATATATATATTTATAAATATAATCAACATTAAAATGGAACGTACTTATCACATCTGGTGTTTTGGCTGTTTGAAGATGTTCCGTTTTCAAATGTAATTGCAGTGAAGGTAATGAAAATATTACTTCTCTGGTATGAGAGTGATCCTGAAGTTTCCCGGAAGTAGATGATGTGCTTCTACCACGACTGGGATTATTTCCATCGCACTGTGTCTCAGTTCGTTCCCTCTCGACACACGGAAATCGATCAACAGCTATACAAAATAAAATAAATATATCAATAAAATTTCACTCCCAACTATATATTCATATTATGAAAGTAAAATTAACCATTTGTACTACCATCAATTTCGCTACTAGCAAACGCATAATGAAACCATTCCTGTAATGATTTAAATTGCGGTGGAAATAGAACACTACGACTTAAACGACAAACAGTTGCCATTGAATGATGTCTTGCATGTTGCTCCTGCTGTTGACCTAGACTAATTGTCAATGTCTGTACTACATGAACGTCGCACGTATTTGGCGATTCAACACTTGGAATTTCTTGTGCCTCCGTAGCAAAACTAATGCACGGCTCCTTTAATGAAAATAATGCCCAGCTTTTACTCTTAAAATTAATGCCATGAAAACACGCGAGACTTATATTACATCCGTGCAATTCCATTGTTCCACCGAGAACTGTTCCACTGGTCGGCAATGAAAATCGTAAACTGCCTAATTGCAATCCAGCCACTTGTGCCAAAACTCGCTGCCAATGACGATGGTGCCGCGCGTCCGATAGCGCTGTTTGATTAATCGCTGCCCATGGACCGTCCATCGTTGATTTTTTCTTTTGATGTCGTCGCTTGAAACTATTACTTGTAACACGTTGATTTCGCGGTTGAAATGCACTAAATACTCTCTTACTACTTTTAAATTGTTGACTGAAAAATTCCTCCAATTTATAAAACATTTTTAATAAATCCGCGGTAGTAGATTTACTTATCATTATTTGCAATTGGTCCCAACCAAGATCGCCATGCATAAAAATAATTGCAGGTCTTCGTGTTGGTATAAATGCATCGCCACTATTAGTTCTATTTATTTTCCATTCATCTCTCAAAGTAACGTCCAGCGACGAGACACGTGACATTAAAATACTCGTGCCCATATAATCGAGCCGTAACTCTAATGCAAATAATTTTAAACCAAGTGTGTGATCAGGTTCTATTCCTGGCTCCTCGCGAATATGAATATATGTATCAATTTTACTCAATTCAATTGTTCCACCGACAAATCCACCTTTGGCATCGAGACTCGAACCACCAAGGCCAATTCCGATATACAAATTTTTATGGCCGGTACTGCCTATTGACAATCTACCATCCGAACAAAAATCTTTTGTCATCCAACTAACATTCCCCATGACATTGCCCATATTCATGTGGACATTTAATCGAGTAAAGTTGACGGCAAACAGCACCAAAGTTTCCCAAGCTGATCCGCGTTTCTTCATTTCCGATGTTGATTGCAATTTTTCCGATGTAAAACTCCAACCACGTCCGATATCTTTCAATCGCACCTGTCTCGGCATATCATTGTCAAAACTCAATCGCAATTTGTCTTTGGTTAATGTTGGACTCCGTTCAGGTGCACTTTTTGACAGCATATCGCCACCATGTCTGTTGTCATAGTGTTTCAATAACGAACTGCCCATCACTGCCTCCTCTTGATTCATTGGCGGTTGAAAATCGCCTTCAGAATAAGCAAAAGCCGAATTCAAATCACCAAGGAATAATCGACGTACAATGCTGCGACGATACCAAGCCTTGGGAAATGCAAGAATTTCCGTTAATCTTCGCATATCATATTTAAATGACGCTGAACCAATATCAACAATTGTTGAAAATCTTATTACTGCACGACTTGTGTCTGGTCCCTTTTTCAGATATTCACTTTGAAAGTCTAATTTTCTACTACGATATAAATGAAATTTTACAAATTCAACATTGATACTTAGCGAATCTTTTCGTTCGCTATCGGATAATGGCGACCATTGGGCTTCTTTTGGTCCGGATTTTTTCCCACCACCATAGGGATGAAAAATATAAACAGAGAAGTCAGCGAGACATCCAGTGACTGACAGACCACCGATGGCTGTGCCACTTTCTTTCCCCATGCTTGTGGACGCAGTTGATGTGGCGCCAGGTGTTTTAACATCACGAAATTCCGTGAGTTCCTCCTCGGCGCGTTTAGATGAAAAAACAATGTCCAACGATGGCAATTGTAACAAACACTCCACACGTGACACAGGCAAACATGAGAATCTAAATGTGGACGGTTGCATATGAAAATACACGATGACATCAACGGGAAAACTGGCATAGACATAATTGCTATTGGCAGCAGTTGCCGCCCACGATGTACTTTCTGAACTCTCCAACACTGAATTTGTTTGACCACCCCCATGTAAAATAGTTTTACTTGGAATGGGTTCCAATGTTTGCTCGAGAAATTCAAGAATATGTGGACTTATAATTGTCTCTTCTGGTATACTTTGAAATGTCATCCACGCAAACAGACTCGCTTTTTTCGTACTTGATTTCTTCATATTTGTTATTGACATTGGATTCAATAAATGATTGTCCGCTGATGTTCGCGGTGACATTAATTCCTCCGGCAATGTTTTCGATTCATAATGGACTTTAACGTCCATGCCGGGAATATGAAAAATTGTTAAATCGACTAAAGGCACACTTGGATGTTGCAAATAACGTAATCTTGATGCACTAGTTGACGAGGATTTTTCTTTACTACCAGCGTGTTTTCGACTACTGCTTGGACTACTCGGCTGAAATTCAAAATTTCCACCCGAACACGATCTTTCTTTTTTCATTCGACTGAGCAATTTTAATTCGTCTTCACGTGCTATATCCTTAGTATGTAATACACATTTTCCGCTATTAATCAAAACTTTTACATCAAGTTCAAAGTCAATATTGGGTTCTTGTGGTTTTTGGAGATTGATGTGCGGTGATGAAGTGGTGGAAGCTTGTTCACGTCCATATGAATCAAGTAATGGCGCATTTCCCTCCATACTGTCATAACTCGATGCACAACTCATGTCACGATGTTTTTTCCTCAACTCCACTTGTTCACCCTCAATCTCAATTGTCTCCGGCCATTCCAATTCGCCCTCAGGCAAACTTAAATCTGAACTTGCACTTGGTAATGAGGATTGCCGGCACATTGCTTGTGTGTCACTGAAAGTTACTCGCGGTCCATTCAGTCCACGTATTCTCAGAGACGTCGACCGACTTGGACCACTGCGTGGACTACTCTCGTAACTGGCGGAATTCGCTGAATTCACATCGGCATTCAGATCTTCTGGACTTTCCAATTGGTGTTCGGGCGTTGGAGACGGTACAATAAATGATCTCGAACGATAAGCATTTGCTTTACTACCAAGTCCAAGTTTTCCTTTTATTCCCGATGCTTTCACTGATTGCCTACGCAACTTCTGTATCATATCACGACGAAAGTCTTTAAATACCACTGCTTCCAGTTCATGTAGACGCTTCATTTCATGCTCAATTGTTCCATGCGATGCCCCCAATGAACGTAAATCGTTTATTATTTTTGCCTGTTCATTCATTTCTTTTTCAATTAATTTCGATCGTTTTTTAGCGTCAAGCGATGGGTCGAAGACAAATGCAGGAAGACTATCGGTCCAATTTTTTGATTTCTTAATCAATATACTTTCCTGCAAATATAGAAAACATTTTTCAAACAATTTGTATATTGTCGCAAGAGCGGCATTTAATTATGAGACAAAGAATGGCAAATAAAAATGAATTAATGTGATGATATCCATTTGAATGAAATGTGAATAAAAATAAGAAACATAACCATTACTTTTCTTTTAACCTGGCTAGTGCTATTTTCAGGCTGATCGCCGTCATCGCTGTCATAATCAGCAGATGCATTGGCGTCGTCCTCTTCAGAACCTGTGAGCATTGTCAATGTGTGTCCAAGCGCCGAAAGCTGTTGACCAACGCTCACATCCAAATGAATATCAACACCTTCCATTTGCCATTGAACATTCAACAACCATTTTGCATTATCTGAAAAAAAAACAATAATCCATCAATTTACATTGTAAAAAAGTAGTTTTATTGAATTATTATGATGCAATTTACCAGATTTATCCGGCTTTTGTGCGATTGTCCTGCTACAGACTTCATAAGTTCCTTCAGACACAACACAAAGATTCATAATGCTACTGTCATTCATATCTGGTTTCCAATCATCCAATGAAGTCTCAAAATCTTCTGCAAATCTCAAACATAATCCCACGAATCTGCCCTTACTAACTAAACTTCCGCTACTGCATGCAGAGACACTTGTATTCTCCAATGTTACAACCACAGCACCTCTGGATTCGCCATCGTATAAACCGCGTGTCATTCCCCAATTATTTGGCGGCAAAGGATTTAATGGCACACAAATACCCATATCATCGACGGTTAATTGAAGGAATAGCGTGCCTAAATTCGGCGAACTCAATTGACCAAATGGAACTTTCTCAAAAACTTGTTGGGTCGCTGTTAAAACTTCTTTATTTAAATTCGCACGTTTTTCACTCCAATACTCATACGCATTTTTGTAATTTAACCATACAAGAATAGCTTTATCAACTGCCATCGGTTGAATATAAATCAATGGACGTTTTAATGTTATTAACACGACTTCTTTATCTGCGCCCTGTGCCATCTCCTCTTGAAATGCATTTCTCAAACCCACGCGAGTATTGAAAAATGCAAATTGTTGAAATTCCGGTTCGGCTTCTTCAAACATAACATTTTTTAACAATTGCCCGAGCGATAAATTAATATCGACTTGTGCTTTGCCAAATAATTTCATGCAAGTATTGGGTAACGCTCCACCCGAAACATTTTGAACACGATTTGATAATTGCAATTCAACAGCGCCAGTTTCTAACCGTACTGCTGAATTTGTTGGGGTTGTCGCAGTCAATTGTACCCTTTTAATACGTATAATTAATGAAAATAATATTCTTTTGAGACTAGACGAGGTGGGTTCTTCATCCTCTAACCAAAGTGGCACAGGTTTTTCACCGCCATAAACTTTTTGCACAACTTCATTGACTTCTTTCATAAAAACTTTTTGTACAAACACCAGATGATTCAATAAATCTGTTGTCAATGAATGCTCGAAAATTCCAATATCTGCAGTAGCACTCAAATAACTTCCTTGACGTAACACAACGCCGTCGGCTATTTTACTCTCATTCAAACTGTTATTGCCATCCTGAATGTATTCTGCTGAGACGTGTACTTTCGGCAATTCAATACTCGCTTCCGATGGTAAATTTGCTTCGGTTACTTGAAGTTTAGTAGTAAAACTAAGACTATGATGTGGTAAATCAATTGTGAATTTAGCTTTGCTCCCAGTGACACCCGAACTATTGACTTGATCCATTTTATATTGAGCTTGTAGCGATGGCAAGAGTGCTGCAGTGATACTCAGACTCTGGAGAATAATATGGAATTGCATAACGATTGGTTCTAATAAACTGGGACCAGGTTCAGGTTTTTCAAGGTCTACTGACGGTGCAGGTGGATATTGATGTGGACTTCCAGGGGCACCATCAGCCTCTTCTTGTGGTTGCCCACGCGACAATCTCGATGACGTTCGCGTTACTCGCAATTCTTGCAATGTCGACGACAATTGTTTACTACCGCGTGTCATCATTCCATGCAACGCAACCGGATGCTGTGGTATATCAATGTTTACCGCGCCAACTGTCAATAATCCGCTATTTTTATCCTTCTGTCGTCGCGTTACACTTGAATAAAGCGCTTGCGATTTTCCAACAGTTACTTTCACAACTGTTTGTTGATTTGGTGCAACACCCTCAAGTAAAACAATCATTGTTCTACCAATTTGTCCTGTTAAACTGCATTCCAGACTTACGGGTTTAGATTTTTTACGACAAGTTAAACTTGCATGAAGACTCGTGATCTCAGCTTCCAATTTTAATCCACTCAATGTTGCTAATAATCGTGTTCGATGTATTTTTGCAACGCCAAATATTATTAAACGAGTACGTTCACCTGTTACAAAATTCATTTCTCTTGGCGGTAGTGGCGGTACGGGCGTAAAACTTGTTTCGCCATTTAAACCTTTTTCAATGTCTGAGTCTTTGGGTTCATCAACTTTACGTCGACCTTTGTATGAATCCGCTGAGTCTGCTGGTAATGAAAAACGATGAGTGATTGTTTTAGTTTCCGGACGCGTTGCATACAAATCTAACAGATAATAAATTGTTTTCCAACAGCGGGGCGTTGAATTGGTGGTGTCTTTACATTTGTCTGATATCACACTAAATTTATCCAGACCGGAGCCACTAGGACTTGCACCAAAACTCGGTGTAATAACACCTTCACGTAAATTGATATAACCTTTAACACTTTTTCCGGTGTTACGGACTTTTTGGGCGAAACTTTGTGGTCGCGATCTAATACTTGATGATGGTGATATGACTTTTGGTTGGGTGGAATCAAAACTAGTTCGTAATAATGGCTCCTCCATTTTTTTCCCACCCAAAAGCAATTGCTCTTGAAGATCCGACGCTGATGACGATCCATTTTTATTAATATTACTTTCGTTCACAGTTAAATTAATATTCCTTTTTACATCTGGTGGTTGTTCTTTCAGTTCCATTTGTGTTTCCTTGACATTCTGATACATATTACTTATTTGATGGAGCAATCGCAATAATGGCATATTAACTTGTTGACTGATGTAACGCACATTCAAGCTAAAATTAACTACTGTACTCGTGTGTTTCTTCAATTGTCCACGTGAAATATACAAAATATTTTGCCGCTGTATCATATCATCCACTGTCATGTCTGCCATTTTTTTAATATCAATGTCTATACCAATTTTTTCACACAGAAATGCCGGAGTTTCTGGTGGTATGTCCAAAAAAAATTTAGAACCCTTTCGCATTTGATGTTTATTTGTTTTTTTCTTTTCGGGAGCTTTTCCAAATTCACTTACGACAATGTCACTTCTCATTGTGTCCATTGTCCCGACTAATGATAAATTTGACCCTAATGAGTCGAGAGATGATACGTTGTTGAGATTGCCAGATCCTATCGCTGATAACATCTGTTGAGGCATCACCGAGAGGGATGATAGTAATGGTTCGAATATTAAATGTGCGTCCAGTAAACGAAGTGAATCTTTCATTGGATAGAGATAAGCACCGCTTTGAATATCTGAGTCCTCTGTATCCTCTGTTGTCATTGTATTAATCTTGGAGTCCTGCAATCAACAAGTGTATTATTTATTTATCCACAGAGACATAAGAAATAAATTGCAATAAATATTTTTTATTTTACACAAATTTTTATTCATTATCACATGAATAAAATTGTAATACCTTTGTCGTCTTTTGCTCAGAACGAAAGACCTAGCAAAGTGCACGATCAATTATTTTCATTGGGAGAATATTGGAATTTAATTGTTCCTTATCAATATATATGTATGTAAATAATATTGTTCACTCACCCAATTGCCTTTGAGATTGCCTTTGTCATTGTCCTTAATAAATTCTTGCTGTTTTGCCATCCAACTATATAAATCCTCACCAGCATTAACTTGTCCTCGCGGTTGATGTGCTGTTGGTGACGTTACTTGATCCAAACTTCCTGTGCTGTGTTGACTGCCATGTCCAATACCACCACCACCGCCACCTGAATAAATACTTGGATTCGATCCCAAATTGTGTGAATGCGAAACGTGAATTTGCGGTCCTTTCTCCTCTCGTAATGTTCCATAACCTATTATAAAATAAATAAATAAAATGATTTTCTATGCAAATGATCCTCACAAGATATTGAAAAAATGAGAATTAATACATGATTTTTTTACTTTTTGTTGTGGCAAATAAATAGTGCCGGTGTGAAATTGCAAATTTCTGTGATGTTCATGTTAATATTAAAGGAATTAAATCGCAATAAATGTAGACAATTACTGTGAATTGGTTTTAAGACATCACATTGTGATACAAACACCTTTCTCAAATTTGCATTTACACTAAACTTAAAAAAATGAAAATTGAATTAATATTCTCATATAGATATTTATGAAAATTAAATTGAATGGAGCAAATGAGTCCCAATTAATATTTCATGCAACTTTTTGTTGATTTGAAAAAAATGAAATTGTATAAAAAGCGACTGTTGAAGTGAACTTAATTTTTTTTCATCCAAGTAATCACTTACTTATATTATTGGGATCCCGTGGCTGATTGAACAATCCACCGCTGGCGAGCAATGGAAAGACAATACTTGCCCGCGAGCTAATGGGAATTTGTGTCGGTTGCAGCGATTTCCCTTTTTTATTATGCACAACAGGCGGAGAGGGAGATGTCAATGAGTCTGGACCTGGTACAGGTGTTGACAAAGGAGTGGTTTCGCGACCACGCGGCGAACTCACTGGTACGGTCAATCCATCACCACACACACCTGATTTGTATTTTCCATATCAAGCCAATAAGTTTTTTCCCTCATTTTTTTTTCAAATGTTAAGATTTACAGAAAGAACATTGAGCAATTACAGGATTTTGCATAATTAAAAATTTTGCATAAAAAAAAAAACAATTACAGTTTGCGCATAAAATGGTTAGATGAAGACATAGCAGACAAAAAAAGATATTATGATATTTGTTTAGAAAATTACAACCGAAGATGGAGTGTTGTTCAGAGTGATTGTGTACAAGCTTCAATTATTAATCAGTTAGTTAGTTAGATAGTTAGAGCAAATATATGTGGGACAATAAATTCATATAAAAAACATAGAAATTATCCAAGTCAACTACAAACGCACACAAAAATAATGCGTCAAAGCAAAAGCGTCTTGTATATTAATAATTAATGAATCGCAATGTCGATAATATTCATTGAATAAAATTCGTCGCAAATAAATGTTCCTTCCGGTAGTTGTCCAATTTTTGTATATGTATATTGACGATTTAAATGTGATTATTGTGCTTATGTTTTCTATACCTGTACTCTTTTCCTGACCATTCTTCAACTGGGTATGTTTGTAAATATGGTCCGTGTGGATTAGCATTGCACATTCATCCGTAACCTCGTGATCGTCGCCCACACTACCTTCACCGTCTGTCAGCACATTTTCCTGTTTGACGAAAGCAAAAGCCAAAAAAATTCTAATGTGTCTGTTACATAAAAAAAAAAAGGGTAAAGCTACTAATTTGTGTGATCTCTACAGTCCACAATGGAGTGAGTACTCCGTGATACCACTCTGTATTATATTATATTCGCAATTGAATCGCACTGACGGATAGTTATTTCATTAATTGTGCGACAGAAAATGATTATTCAATTTTTGTTTATGAAAATGAAAATGTACATAAATGAATTGAGAAATGATGACCCCGCAGCGTTTTGTATTCAATTCCTCGGCATTTTGTGAGATTATTTTTTTACTACTCAGCAATGATTCAATGACACTCAACACAGACTAAACAAATAGTCAATTAAAATATTAAAATTAAAATTACCCCTAAACAAAAATATTATTGGCACAGGCGCCGTTATATTGTGCAGAGGCGCACAGCTCGTACTCAAAGCGAAGTAATATACACCCTTAAATATTGTGTAGCAAAAAATTTGTGTACATAAAAAATTCATTTCGTAAATAAGTACGAAACGAAAAAAACCAAAAAAAAAAAAAAATTAGATAATCCTTACGCCTTTTTTTATCGTACACAATATC
>CAJUYH010001038.1:35708-53544 GCA_910591685.1 Galerucella tenella
TCTGCATTTTTCCCGCACCGCACAGAGTATTCCTACGGATATTTCGTCATTCAATAATGATATATATATTTATAATTAATAAGTATTCTACTTGGTGACCTTTACTACGATAGTAATAAAACATAAATAACCACTCAAGTTTCATCGTGGAATTTGAAAAAAATAATTTAAGACGGACGAATTAATCTGTTCATATTTTTGCTTTCTTACATCTTCCGGATCCGAGACTGCAAATGTTACGTTCAGTGGCTTCACATGCTTCGTTTTATAATTGTGCTCCAACAACAGTGGTGTATATAAAACATTTTTCCATTGCCTGCTCAGTACAATAACGCCCTAGAAAAAATAAAAGAAAAAATAATAATTCATTCCAATTTCGGAATTTACTATGAACTGTAGAATTAACTAATAGATACAAATCTCAACTGCGATATATTTGGAAAAATTTAAAACTCACTTGACGTAAAGTGGATAAAAGTGGCAGATCCGATTCACGAAAATTATCGCCAATTGTTGTCAAATCCGACAGCAAATAGTAATTCTGTAGAATACTACATAATTGACAGGACGGATCCTCCTGGAGTGTTTTAGCTAATGGTGTCAGTCTGCCATAGCGACTTTTACCCGGCATATGAATGCCCTGAACATCCAATGCCTCTGCCATAAGACATGCAACAACAGCTGTTGATCTGCGATACATACTTCTAAACATATGTACAATACGAATGGCAAATCTGTTACTGGGATTCATCCACGCATTTATTGCGGGTGATGCTGTACTCAATAAATTCCAATCCAATCGTGTATAGTCAATTTTTCGTGTAATTGGCGTGCGTGGTGGTGCAGCAAAATTAAACCACACAGTTTTCAATTCAATTATACATGAAACTGTATTTCCATTTGTCATTCGTGGCACGAGACTTGTGCAAGTGGCGCTCGAATTTATTTGCCCGCTATTTAATGGATTATTGGCAGTGGTGGATTCTGATTCAGTGACGGTTGTTGATGCTGCCGGTGCGTTATCTAAATCATTGTGGCTTTTCACAGAATCCGTATAAAATATTTCTGTCTCAACTTTTTTTTCATCATTACCATTATCGCCCTTTTCGAATTGCGATCGTTTAACAATTTTCAATTTAATTCCCTCAAGACCGCATTCAAACATAATAAAACCCAAACGATCCTCGCCACTGCCAACAGTAAATTCTTCTGTTGCCTGTGGTGGTCCAGTTTGTTTGCTCTGCTTTTCTTTATCATCCATTGGCTGATGTAAATAATAATCTGTACATTTTAATGGTGATGTTATTCGTGTGCATGTAAATAAAACACGTGAATAGTGTGCGGGTATTGCAGTAATTACTGCGTCCTTTAAAATTGAAAATTCATTACGCAAACGGCGCAATTGCGAATGTACTTTTCCAATATTTAATGTAACTATTATTTCTTCTTGCTGTTTTTCTGATGTTTCTAAATAAACTGTCTCACCACCACCAATATCCGCAACAACTGCTGCACTCTGATGACCCGGCAAAAATGCTTTACTCAATTTATTAACTTTCTTCTGATTAGGCAACACAGCGGGTTTATGAAACGTTTGCACCACTTCACGAGCCTGTTTACCAAGATAAAATCTTGCTGTTACTTCATCAAAACAAATAGCAAACAGTGATACACATGTTAGGTCACGAATATTATCCAATGCAGAAAATGATATGATTTCTTCTACCACAGACGCTTGAAGCAACGTTATATTTATTTTTGGTAAAATTATACTCCCTTGAATTTGTGTAGTAATGCTCTCTTCATAAACATTTGTCTGCAATGCAATTTTACCTAAAAAATAATTCAAAGAAATATTTAAATTGTATTAAATTCTAACAATTAGTTAATATCTTCTTTTCATATTAGTTATCACTCACTTTTTTCATCACCTTGACCACTTTTAATATTTCTCTCTGCCGTCGATCGTTTCGAACTTGTTTGTACTTGACTCCAATACGACAAACTCTGATCCTGCTTTAAAATATTTGCATCTTCAACGCGTGAAATGCAATCACTATGAAGATGATTTAAAATAGTCAATGAATGTAATGTTGCAAGCATCGGAGTTATAACATCAACAAAACGTTGCAGTGATTCCAATACCATTGGACTGATCATAATATCAATGTCACCCTTCAATTTAACAATAACAGTTGTACGCGATCCAGTCTCATGCTGTACAGCCAACAATTCTTCCTCATCACGTGGAATATTTTCATCTTCACCTTCCGATTGAATTAACGTAGCATTATCCCACAAATACGGATGAGTTGGCGTTTTATTTGATGAAGTCGCCATTGGTGAACCATCATTGCGCGTAATCATTTTTAATGATGTAAAACCTTCTGTGATCGTTTCGAATTTCGGTACATAACGTCCCCCAACATAAACCAAACGTCCATCATCAGCGCGTCGAAACATTGGCGTGGTAAAAGCATCACTAGCGGATGGCAACGATGACTGACTCCAATTTAAACATTTAACTTGTGACAAATGACTGATATAACTTGACATTAACAATGGCGAATCGATAATTGGTTTATTCACTTGCATATGTAAATTAACTAATGCCATATCTTCTTGTGACGAGACAGCCGATATAAAACTCGTTGATGACAATGAATGACTATCCGATGAATCATTAACGACACCACCGCCACAGCCAACTTTATCCAAATATACTTTACTCTCAGGTTGATCACAAAAATTACTGTCGCGAATTATTCGTGAACTTCGACGTATCGATTGTTGTGGTTTTGCACGCTCTAATGTATGTGCTTTTTCACCAATCGGCACATTTGTGGCATTTGTCGTACTCTCAACAATTGATATATCGGATGAATATTTTTTTTTCATGCTATCATTGCGCATTAATGCTGGGCCAGCGCTTGCAATTGATTGTCGTAGACTCGAAGTGCGACTGCCACCCAATCCATGGCTCGTGTCCTCATCCGCTGAATAAAATGCTTCGGAATGATTTTCCGATGACATTGAAACTGTACGCTCGACTTCTTGCTTCAAACGTTCTTCAGAATCCGATTGGATGTATAGTGAATGATGAGAATCAGATACATTGACGCCGTCAATGCTCTTTGCTGCAGTTGGTACCTTTGACGAGCGTAACTCAATTGTTGTCACTGTTGGAAGAGAATGCGGACTGCTGCTCTGCTGCAATATCTCTATTTCTGTTGCATTGAAATAATCCACGGCTAGTTTAGAATCTGAAACACTACTTTTCGGTGCATTTTCACTTTCCGGAACATTTAGAATCGATCTACTTCGTTCGCTATTTAATTTTGAATCGGAGTCAAGTTTTTGGGATAATGGACTTGCATCTACTAAACGCGAATATGGTATGTCTTTCATGCTGGCACCGCGCACTGATGTAGATGAAAAACGTCGACCAAGTAGTTTTCTGTCGCCTACGACAGGACTGTCCGATGTCGTGCTTAATTTCATGCTGCCATTTTCATCCGCACTTGAATCAATTGCTGAACGTGATCGCTCGACGCTTGGTTTTAATGTTTGTGTAGAATCTTGTGAGACAGTTACTTTCAAACTTGCCCCAGGACAGTAAACATCTTGCAGCGAGACGTCTTGTAAGCTGTAAGGCGGTGTATGAAATACTAATTGACCGTCGTGTAAAATTGATTGGCCAAATCCTTTTTCTCTACCAGAGTCATGAATTCTAAAAAAAATAAAAAAAAAAATTAATAAATAAAAAAAATGAACTACCGGTCATCGCAAGAATACAATTAATTAAAAGATTGATTAATTTACCTGTAAGCTGCGATATTTATACCATCTTGGAGATCATGATAGCTTGGTTTAAAAAATTTCGGACCATTTCTATTATTGCCAAAAAATGCGCATCCACCGATGCATCCACATTTAGTTGGTTTAATGCCACTCTCTTGTGGCCATAGGAACCATAATCGTTTTGTCACTTCATCGTGTGTCTTCAAATATTTATTTTGTACCAAATGAAGATTGTGTTCGGGTGTCGGTAACGATATTGCCGCTTCAATAACAACCGGGCCCATTGACACTGATCCAACCTCTAACCAAACATCAGAACCATCACCAGACATTCGACTACTTGTATTTGTATGCGACCGCGCACTGCCTGTTGTATTTGTATTACTTGTGTTGGAAAAATGTCCAGCAGCCGAGACAAATTGTCGTGTTAAAATTGTTGGCATTACTCCAGTCACACCGGATTTCACTTGTTGACCATGAAGATTACACGTTGACACTCGTATTGGCGAGACCCATAATTGCGTTGCCGTACCAGCTTCTTGTAAATACATATCAATTGCATCAATGGCCACTCGTGTCATTCGATATTTAATATCTTCCGAGCTAGGACAACGATAATGATTGTCCGGATTGCTATCTGCACATTGGAGCGGTGGTAAACCATGATGGCAGTGATGCGGCAATCCAGGCGGACGCAATGTATTCTCGGTGTCTTTCGCCATCAACAAAAAAGTCTCCAACGACGTAATCAAGTGATGAAGTTGCGGTGCAGTGATTTTTCCGCTTAATTTTCCTAATTGAACTTCAATTAACCATGCGTACTCGAGGGTTTCTTGATCCAAGCTGCGACCTTCGCTGCTAAACATCGCGTGGCCGCGTACTTGGAGTGCACTGAGCATGAGGTGACCTTGACTAAGATGTCGCTCTTTAGTGAATCGCGACACATTGTCAGTGAGTAGCATTATCGCTGGCGACAAAAGAAGTTGTAGCTCAGTTTCTTTAAATGCTTTGCGCATTTCAAATCCAAAACGTTCGAGTAAAATTACCGGACACGGTGGATCGTCATCATTACAATTTTTAACGAGATGAGCTTGAATGTCGTGCATTGTGATGCCAACAGTAACTTCAATTGGACGATAGTATCGTGGATCAAATATTTTTGATCGTGCTTCGTCATCTTCGACTGATGCCTCAACGCTACTGTTTTGCGTATCACGATCTTTATTTCTCTCTGCGGTATTTGAACCCGTCGGACGGCTCTGTTGCATTTCCGTAAACGATTGATAATCACCAAAAATATTTTCTTTAAGATGGAGGAAATTCTTTATCAATGATCCATAGAGAATTAATATTGATGGACCAATTTCTAATTCAAGACTAACTTTGTCTGGGGCTATTGATTGTGGATCGAATTTTTGATTACCATCTTGTGTCCAATGAAGACCTGGCGATTTTCTACATCGTGGAATTCGCATAGGTGACAGTAGAATTTCTTCTTTTTCAGGTGTGGTTATATTTGCTTGTGGTACAGGTCCCAATGGTGGACACGGATGATAAGTATAATTGATACTGAGCGCAACAATTGGCACAGACCAACAGTCAATCCATCCCGCACTCTTTTGACAAACATTTCGCCATTTTTTTTGCTTAGTTAAATCGGACAATTGTTTACATGTACCGTCACGATTAACAATCTTTGCATTTTTATCCAATGCTAATAGAATTATTCGATTGGTATTGACTTCGGGTAAATATAGCGAGAGATCAACGCTCTCACCTTGTATCCAAAACAAAAGTGGTATTGTAACTGGTAAAAAATCAATGAACGGTAAATTGAATGACAAATCAAAGACATCACCGCAAAATGCAATATGTGCATTCTCTTGATTTTGGGACGAGCAATCCACCCAATTATATTCATTACAAATGGTAATAAGTTCAAATTCTTTCAGCAACAAACTAAATTTCCATGTGTATGGAACAAAATGAAGAATGTCAGGCCGTGATTTGCTCGCCCAATCATTAATCATATCTTGGAAAAAATCTTTATGTGAATATACGAGATTTGCGGTGGCTTTACATCCAGTAAGATTTAATGTCCACTCTTGATGATCATTCCATCTAATTGGATAATGGCATTTAACACCAAATTCAAGTGTTTCACTTTCAACTAAACTTCGATACTGTAAACTAGTTGTCGCTTCCAAATGTAACAATTGTCCAGTTATTTTTGTCGTATAACCATCTTGGAGTACAATCCATGGCATTGTAATTTCTAAATACGATCCAGCACCAACATTAACATGAACCGCATTTGTCTCACGATTTTTAGTGAATAAAATGTCAATTGTTGCTTCATTCAGAGTTGATAAGCGTATATCAAACGATTGCACTTGTCTCTTATCACCGGGTATTGGTGATTTAGTAATCTTCATTGACTGATAATCATTAGGGAAAAAGAATTTGAATAAATGTTCACGTTGTCGATCAGCCCATGGCCCATAACTGAAATCAGTACCTTTACCGCACTTGACATCAATACCCCAAATTGGTGGCATTGCCTCTACCATATCGCCATTTGCCAGTCGTATCATTTCCGGATGTTCTGGCACAACACCAGGTTCATCCATGTAATAATAAACCTCCATATTGTTCGAACTCAATACAACAAAACCTTCACCCATATATCGTGGCGGGTCATCAACCATTCCCGTATATTTCGGACTTGGTGCAAGTATAACTTTGAAATTTTCAGCTTTGCATTTAGTAAAGTGCATAAAATGATCGTGTCTCGATGCCGCTGGCTTTGTCGAATAAACAAAATGTGCTTCTTCAACGGTTATTGACAATGTTGTTGGTACTAAACGATTACCAAATACTAATCGTCCCGTACAAACGTCCAATTTAATTACTGGTATTAAATCGCGCCATGTTCTTGCTAAAACATGTGCCTCCTGCTTTCTAATATTTTCCATATGTCGCGATACATCCATTGCATTAATTTGTTGTCGTGCTTCATTCGCGGCATTACCTATCGAATCGGCATCCCTAGCGTCAATATTTACTGTATGATTCTCTTCGTCGGGAAACATTTGCGATGATACTCCAAATGTCTTTTCCAAATGGGCATAAAACTCGCAGCGATTATAAAAATGAAGCTCGAAGCCATTTAACATCACTGATAAACGAGTATCCGAATGTGAGAGATCTTGAAAATCATATTGGAAATATATACATTATTAAATGAATCCGCTATGAACATTTATATTAAATATATATTACCTTCTGATACGTCCTTGGGTACATAACTTCTCCACCATCTAAATATTAACCATCCATCTTGAATTCTTAAACTATAATCAGTCGTGATATAAACTATGTCTCTAAACATTATTTTTCCACTTAAAGCGCATAATGTTAATGATCCTGAAATATTAAATAAATATAATGAAATATTACATTATTAATACCTTGAGCCAAATTCACGTTGATATAAACTGTTTGCCCAAAGTTTATCATTTATTTATGGTTAATCAACTTATTGCTGCAACGTAAGAATAAATGCGTACAAAACTCTAATATTAATTATATATTTTTGTTTCATTTACCAACTTTCACATGTCCATCTCTTATCACAAATCGATTCAACAGCCTCGTTGCAATGTAACCAATGACTCTACTATTGTAGTATGCTATATATATTATCCAAGATATTGCGGAAACCAATGAACACAGCAACCATATAAAGTTGCTGTCCATTTTAAGATCATCCAGGATGACATGATCGGAATAATTCCAGTATGCCGGCTCAATTCGTGAAAAGGATGGGGCTGTACTATTATACATCTCTGTATCAGCCATTGTTGATAATAAATTTTGGTTGCAGTTTCAATTACAAATCAAAACAAAACTGATGCCCATCCTCTTAGCATGAGCCTGAAATAACAAATATATACACTTAAGTAACATCAATTCCACGAACTAATTGACATTCATTAATAAACGTAAATTCGTCAATTGAATAATAATAAAAGAAATGTTTAATTGATACTTATAGAAATAATATATTTATGTAGTAAATTGAAGAATAAACCTAACCCCCTTTTCCTTCATGGCCTAGATGTTAACTGAGTACAAAAAGAAGGACGTAAATGTGAACAATACCAATCATGACTCAATAAATGATTAGATATTATTATCTATCAATATCACTGCTTTATCAATTAACGTGAGAGCGTATAATGCAATATATCTCTTGCATAGTGCATGCTATAATTTCCTCTTTTCCTCAACAAAAATCAATGAAGAAAAAACATTCATGATTATTCAATAAATTAATACGATATTCACGATAAATGTCTTTGTCATTTTATAAAAATTCAAGGCATAATATAATTATCGTTCATCGAAATAATATCGACGCATGACAGTAGTTGATAAATGAGGGTTTGTATCTATACATCTATATGTATGTATATGTTGTCAAATTGGTGGAATTTGGTGATTTTTCATTTACAATTACATGTTTATACATATAAAAATATTGGTTTTGTGTTACATTACCTGTAAAGCGTAATATCACAATGTAAACGCATGATATTCATTGGCTGTAATATGAATGTGGGAAAATTATTATTTAGCTTCATATCAAAGCACTGTCATGATGAATAAATACAGCTGAATCTCACACGTTCAGCACACATCTTTAAAATTACATATATATATATAGAGTTACATTGCACTTGTATACATGCATACATATACACATACACACAGCCGTCTATGCATTTATAGAAGCGGTTAATTTTTAGGTTATGTGACCAGATTCGGACAAATGACCGTAATATAATGGTGCATTCGCGTACGTGTTGTGTGCGTGTGTACTTTTTTTTGTAATTATAAACGATTGAAGGTATACTGCATATACCATGAATATTTAATGGAAGATTTTGTTGCTATAAATATAATATTTATATATATATATCTATGTCAATTTAAAAACCGTGTACCAATATTCAGAAATTAATTTATTGTAATTGAAAATGTTACAAAATATGCATAAATATTGACACAACATTGTTAAGTTAGATTGTTGGTGATATGCGATAAAGGAATATAATATCATATACACAAAAGTATAATAATTATGCCTGTATTTCAAGAACCATGTGCTCAGGTATTTACTTTCTTGTACCTCTACAAATTGAACTGTTTTAATGTATATATCTGATGATGATCTGTACAAATTAATGATTATTGTCTGATATAGCAAATGCAGGCACAGATGGTGATTATTATTCATCCAGGATCTCAAAATTTAAGAATGGGACGAGCTTCAGATTTAAATCCAATTACGATGTTGAATGCTATAGCAAGAAGACGACGATTACCCAACGGTTCAGTGCACAAAGATGAACTATTACCTAGCGCCGTACCGAGGGTAATGTACTCTAAATATATATAATTATATTTGGCTCAACTGTACAACCAATTTAATATTTATTCAATAACTGTAGACAAAAGAATTGACACAAACAATGGAGGAATCGAGACTTGTTGTCTCTCACACTCTACAATCCTGCCTTCAATCAGATGGCCGAAGACGTTATGCAACACCACCTCAACAAATAGCAGCATTCAATAGAAGATCCAATCCAGAAAGGCATTTATCATCCACTGAAGAATGGCTCAACACTACTGATCGCGATATTATTATTGGAGATGATATACTAAATCTCAATCCAGATGATGATTTTAATATTCATTTTCCATATCGCCGAGGCGAGCTTCATGTTCATCCAGGTTTAGGTGGTAGCCTTAAATCAGTTTTAGCCGATATGAAGGCCATCTGGGAATATGTATTGAACGAAAAAATGAACATTCCGATTCGTGATTTGCGACATTACAGGGCTGTTCTTGTCATTCCTGATATTTACAATCGCCATTATTTGAAAGAGTTGACCACTTTACTACTTTGTGAAATGAATTTTGGTGGTTGTTTCTTTCTTCAAGTGATTATTTCCTACTCTTTCACTTATTCAATAATAATAATAATAACAGTGCAAAAAATACATTAGTGTTTATTGATTTCTAGGATCATGTGGCAGCGACTTTTGGTGCGGGATTGGGCTATGCCTGTGTAGTCGACGTTGGTGATCAAAAAACTTCTGTATCATGCGTTGAAGATGGTATTTCTCATCGAAATACACGTGTACGTATGGATTATGGTGGAGGTGATATAACACAAACATTTTTCTGGCTACTTCAGAAGTGCGCGTTTCCTTATAAAGCCTGTGATCCTTCCAATAGATTGGATGCATTATTGCTTGAACAGCTAAAAAAAGATTTTTGTCATGTAGATTTGAATATATGTGGATCACAGGAGAAAACATTTTGTGTGAAAAAACCCAGTGCTCCAACAGAAAAATATACATTACAGGTGAATCATAATTACAATATGCATGACAAAGTACGAGAAAAAGTATTGTCTATATTAATTATATTTATATCTAATCAAGGTAGGAGACGAATGTTTGGTCGCACCACTCAGTTTATTCCAACCTGAGCTGTTTAAAGTAACAGGCGTTCATAATCTCCATATCCAAAAGCGTTACATGGGCGATCCGGAAGATCCTCACGATGAAAATTATCTTCGTGAAACGAGCGTACGTTTTACATATACTATTGTGTATTCAAATGTGTATCTGTGTGCTGGGTTTCGACAGTAACAAATATATATGTGATGTTACAGAGACGAGGAATGAAAGAGAATTTGGAGCAAACATTAGAGATGCAAGAAGAAATTTCTCACACGCCAATAGCCACTGATCGAGAGGAAGAGGTGGTCGTTGACAATGTTGATTCTGCACCAATAGTTTTGTCAAACCGTGATCTTGATGCACCACGTGAATTTATCGTTGGTCCACAGCAATTATTAGGACTCGATCACGCTATATTGCAGAGTATTGATCGATGTCGTAAGTAATTGATAATATAATTATTTCAATTTTCGGTAATATAATATAATATAATACAATGGTACATGTTTCAACAGCAACGGAAGAGTTGAAAAGAAAAATGTACAGTTGCGTATTGGTCGTTGGATCAGCAATGAAATTTCAAGGTATTGGTAGGTGGCTGCATAATAGGATATCATTACAGATACCTTATATGTACCGAGCAGGTGAGCAACCAATAATTTGATAGAATTCATGTTGGACTTTACATTATTGCCACTGATAGAAAAAGATAAATATTGATGATTAATATTGCATTTATGATACAGAACAATTGGATATTATAACTCAACCGAAAGAAATGGATCCTGGAATGACTGGATGGAAAGGCGCTGCCATTCTCAGTTGTCTCGAGTCAGCGCAAGAATTATGGATAGGTCGACAAGAATGGGAGCGACATGGTATTCGTTTGCTTCGCGAAAGAGTACCGTTTATGTGGTGATTTTAATTCCACTCGGTCATATATCTTTTTATATTTTTATTTATTGTTAATTGTATTTCGAAAATAATAAAATTTAAAGAAGATCTACAAGTCGTAATTTATTTTTATCATTGCGATGATATGTCGCAATATTTGCCTCTACCATAAATTTAACGCAATCTATGTATTTCCCACCTATGTTAACATATACTTGGTCGCCTCCTCTTTTCATGTATGCTGATGTCAATTCCTATAGAAATTGATAACAAATGAAACATTATTATTGTTTATGAAGTTTTCATCAATATTGTAATATTACAAACCCCAAGAATTTCTTTGAACTCGCCATGCTGTGGAAATATCATTTCAACTGTTGCTGCCTAAAATGATTGAATACGTTGAATCAATGAAATATATTTAAAAAGATATTTACTAACAAAATATAGTTATATGAAAAATAGTATGAATTTGTATCTACCAAATCTTCTTTCACTTCAACGAATAATTTCTTTGCATCCACCACTTCTCCATCATTGACAATACATCCAGTGATATTTTTCTCTATGGCATCTACACACGTCTCTTTCATTCTGTCAAGTCCATTTTTCTCTCTTTCCAAACTTAAAATCACTTCATACTTAGTATCATAACTCTTTCATGGTTTATCATGAAAAACAAAAATAAAAAAATATGGATACTCACCATGTAATGTTATTATTTGCATTTAATATGTTAACTTTAAGTCTATCAAAGATTTTCTCAACATTAATAATTTCTTGCTCCAATTCCGAAATGGCCGATTTATAAACATCAATTGTATTTGAAATTGGATTAATTCGAAGATCATGTTTATGATTATGTTTTAATAGCCCATGCACGAGTCTACGTTCTCTTCCTTGTATATAATCTGGTGTTGCAGTCAAATGGGATGATAACGTTCGTACCTCACTATGACTTACATTATCATTATTCATTAAACTTTCCATATGTTCATGTAACTCTTTCTGAATATCTTTGAGATAATCATAGGTGTCATCTAATGTGAACTCACCTTCTACATATTCCGAAACGGATTCATTATTTTTATCGTATTGACTCTGTAAATAACAATCAAAAATTATTTTCATTGATTTAATATATATACATATATAATGATGGATAAGAGTTGTATAACAATAACATTCATTATTTACCATTTTATATATAACAAATCCCCTTAATTATAAACAATTAATTTCAATGTAATAAATATGAATATACTAGATACATTAAATTATATTAATCACCGAGTTCATTGGAATAGGTTATATTCAGCAGATACTGTCGCTATTGTAGTATATATTTATAAACAAAAACAAAAACGTGTATATATATACACATTTCTACGGCGACGGTGGCGCTACCTGCTATCAGCTATATACAACCGAACAGTCAACGTCGTAACCTGTAAGTTCTGTGTGCAATATTCACAATTAAACTTAAATGGATAATGTTCACCTTATCACAGTTACTCATAGTCAGTTATCGTCTTTATCCGCACACGAATTACTATCTACAGTGGTATATTGCGTCGTGTTGTCATCATTACTCCTAAAGTTGATTTTGTAACAATGAAACATCGGCAATTCACATCACGTAAATCCAAAAGCACCAAATTCATCATAACCGTTACATCATGAAGTACACGAATGTTCAAAATATATTATAAACAGATATTAATTTTTTTCAGGTGATCAAATATTGATAGAAAAAGACCACAAATACGAATGTGAATCTCAGTAGTGGACTACACACACATGAAATATATCTCTCTTCTGTTTATTTATAATGTTTATAAACAGAAAAAACAGATAAATATACATATATGTATATATGTATCTGCTAATGAATATAAGAAAAGGATGGAAGAATGAATAATGAATGAAATATATCATGGCCATGTACTCGGCGTAAATCATTACAACAAAGCTGTATAATATATTTGTTCATCTTTGTACATCTATAAATATACATACAGGTAAAGATTCTTTATTCTGAAAAATTTTTCAAAAGTTAGCCAAAATTAAATTTCAAATGATTCCAATACTTTATTTCCCAATGATTACATGACCAAAGGTAAAAATCCAACGACTAGGTGCACTATCATCTATATCATCATACATACATATATATATATATATATGTAGCGATAAAAATGGAAGAAAGACAAAAAAAAATTAATGACAAGTGCGAGAAGCCAAAGCAATGAGATGGATTTAGTAATGTGGAGTTAGAAGCGACACGAGAATAGTACGCAGGGTCATGGTGTGAGGGTGGAAGCTGTCTATACAGATATATATAAGATAGGTATAGTGTTGGAAAAGGAATACGATCGGCGAACCGCGTGTGGCGCGTGATAAATAACCGAATGCGCGGCTGCCGTTTTCTCTTTCCCTCACACAATGCGACAATGCACGTGCGCACGTTCACAACCCTGTGCACTCAGATATGTCTCGCTCGTTCTCTCTCACAATCTCACACCCTCTATTCGTTTTATCTTCAGCTATACTCCACATGTATATATGTATATATATATATATAACGAAAATGGTGGTACATAGTGGTGTGTGCTATGGTTCTGCTCGTGCTCCCTTGTCGCATCTCTCGGTCTAACTGTGGCCACCCCTGCCACCTCCACAGCTTTGCTGTTATGTACAGCGACGTTTAAAAACAATTTTTTTTTCTTCATCACTTTCGCATATTTCTTCATACCATTCTTAGATACATACTCAACTTGATTTATTAAGAATTATATATTTAAATATAATTGTGTTTAAGCAATAATTACTCATGCATATATAAACAATTAATATATATCATTGGCAAATCGTTTTAAATAATACGACTCACTAAATTTTTTGAATGAAATATTAAATATTATATTGTCAATGATATCTCTTCGACAATACTGGATTAAATCATTTATATTTGATGGTAATCACAAAGGAATACTCTATGCATAATATGTTTATGCCAATAGTTTCCAAAATATATAGACAGACTTCATACACATCTACAATAATTCTCACCACATAGTTTTTCCGCGAAATTATTTTTATCATTCTCCTCACATCATATACATTATTGCAGGTAAACAATAGTAGTATTCATATAAAAATATGCACATTCATTATTCCAATCCAATCCAAAAAAAGAGTGCTTTCTGCCTCGTTAACTATAAATAAATGATGATGAAGATGATTATTATTACTATTATAGGTAACATTTTGTATTTGAAAAAGAGGAGAGAAAGGGAGACAGAGAGAGAGAGAGTAGAAGAAAAATTCAGTGGAGTGCGATGAACTTTGGAAGGAACAGTAGCGCAGCTACTATGGGGTATATTCCAACGCTCGGTCGAGCAAGCGTGGCGTGGCGGCATAGCGTGGTGTGGTGTGGTTTCGTATGGTATGGTATGGAGTGATGTGGTATGGTGTGGAGCGGTGTGGTGTGGCGTGGTGTCGTGTACTGTGGTGTGGTGTGGTGTGGCGCGGCACCATTTATCGCTCGCCCTCGGGCTTCAAAGCTCGACTCGTCGGCGCGGCAAGCACCCACTATGGAGTGTAGTGGGTGCAAGCGAGAAAGAGCAAGCGAAAGAGAATGAGCACGGCCGCACATGATGTACATCTATATAGAATCGCGCACGCCACCAACGAGGCTATTACGCGAGCGCACATATATAGATATTCGCCATAATAGTGTTGGAAAAGAGACGCGGTGGGATATATATTCCCAAGTGAAAAAAAAAAAATACAAGTGTGGCAAACGATACGTGGGTGGTGTTGGCTCTACCCCTACATACTCCACAACGATTTCGAGCAGTTCGTGCTTTTCGGATGGGCGGAAAGCTTTACTAATATGGATGAGAGGGACATATATATATATATATATATATATATATGTGTGTGTGTCCCTCATCCATATATATATATCATAAAGAATTGCATGCATGTGTCATCCATGCATTATATCCACATGTAGATATTATAGAAATACATAAAATACAAATGACAGTGAGAAAAATCCTTGATCGATTAATTACATATGTATACATATATATATTTAGAAAAACTGTAAAAGGTCAATATTATCGATTCACATCAACGCAGAATTGTTGTGAAATTTGAAAAAGTCTTGAACAAGCTTATAACATATTTTGCCATACGGCATAGTCATTTCATTTTTCCTGACGAGTAAATAATAAATTCATTGGATGAAATATTAATTGTCCTTTGTTCAGTAAGGATCAGTGGCTGACTCATTGCAATTGTCCTATCATTAAATACCTCATATGTTTATATATATATATATATATATATATATATAGAAATGTCTATTTTTGGTATGATATTTTCGCTTAACTCCACTACATTCTCACTTGTATGGATAAGTTCGTCGGACTGCAGCAATGTCCATACTCCTGATTTCGTCTCTGCCATAATTAGTTGAGTCATATTTATATATTTGTATATTGATAATTTATAAAAATGTGATGGAATTGGACAGCGTTCACAACTTTTATAAACGTATATTACGATATCAACCGACCTTGACGTATAGATACATCATTGGACCCTGCATCAGTAGTTACTTGCAAATCGATACTTCTATACAATAATATAATATACCTATATATGTATAGGGTAAATTACGTCTTCGCTTATTGCCTTCTGGTCTGACCGTCACCACCATCATGATTGCTACCCTATATATATATATATATATATATCTGTGTGTTTATACATAAACAACACATTGAGAAACGAAAAAATATATAATTATCCAAGTACACGTAAATGTATTCAATTGCATTTAGAGATATTTTTAATATAGTAATGTAAAATGAATAAGAAATATACTGTAAGTACCAATTGTCTTCGTGATCATTTGGTTCGTAGTTACTGGTTATATAATATGTAATTAAATGGTCCAATATATTAATGGACCATTTGCTTAAACATTTTTCAATATGTTTAATGTGAATTCTGTAGCATTGATGATAGTTACCGAGATATAAATACTGTGTATCAGCAATTTTTCAGGAATTATTATACCACATATTTAATGTAATCTAAGAAATTTGATGTATGGTATAAAATTAAATAGCACTCACTTAAGCAATATACAATACATATATGGACATACATAATATATTTATACAGTGTAACAACAATACATATATGCATGAAAATCGAGTAGCTTACCGTTCATTTTTTTCCTATCAAAGATTGTATCGTCATATCATATATCTGATACGAATATTCATGAAAAAATAAACTATACATATGTATCGTATAAGTATGCAGTAGTACGTCTTTTTATATGCGCTACATACATATATATATATATATATATTCGTGCGTGTGTGTATACAATATACAATTTTAGATGCATAAGTGCATTGAGACTTCAGTCCAAATTTTTTGTCCTTCTATTCTTATTTTTTATATTTTTTTTATTTTCCTCTTCTCAACACAAAAGTTGTCATTTCTCGTTGTTGTCATCGTCTTCTTCTTCTTCGTCGTCGTCGTCGTCGTCGTCGTCAGGGTCTCGGCTCGTCGGGATAAGGGTTAACGAGGGCGACGCGACCGTTTCGATGCTAACAGCGGCGACGTCGGGAGTGCTGCGTGGCGAGGAAGGATGCGGAAAGTATATGGGAGTAGAGTAGAGGGAGTGGAATGGAGGAGGGTAGGTTTGACGCCAAGCGACACGTCGTTGGGTCCCTGGCGGCTAGGCGTCGTTACGAGGGCGCCGCGTTTAGAGCGTCAACGTTGGCTTCTCTCTTTCTCACTCTGTTTCCTTTATTTCATGAATGCTACTACCTCACTCGCTCTTATTCCTCAGCCTTTATCCCCGCTCGTCACTTCACCGCACAACTGTATGCTGCCTCATCCGTATATATATATATATATATATATATATATATAGAGCTATAGTCCGAGATCGAGGGAATAGTGAGGAGGTGGTAGGTAATCACCCGGCGGCTCGCGTTATAGCGTCGTTACGCCGCAGCGCCGCTATCACCCCGCCATATCGCCCACACCCGTTTTCGCGCTCGTATCGCCCTCTCAACCCCTAACCACCACTTGGATCTCTTCTCAGCCCCTGCATTCGTATATATATATATACATATATCTACCTATATACTACTTTATATATGTACAACCGTGGGTATATATATACACCTAACCTTCCATGCACAACCGCGTAAGACTCGAACGACGTGGGCGCCTTTCATATATATATATATATATATATATATACATCTATACATGGAGAATACGGTTATTCCCGGTGGACACTTTGGCTTCCTTTTCCACTTTTTTTTTTTATTTTATTTTTTTTTCTCATTTCCTCACGCCTCTCTCTTTTTCTCTCTTGTCCTCTCTTTCTCTCTCCACAACTCCGACTAACTTTTCTTTTTTTCTCTCTTCTGTCTTCTATTTTTTTTTTCTTTTTATTTATTTTTCCATCTGTATCACTTCTACTTCGTCGCTTTACTTACACGCGCGACTGACGTATTTGCGCTTTGAATATTGTCATATATATATATATATATATA
>CAJUYH010001038.1:53644-77297 GCA_910591685.1 Galerucella tenella
ATATATATATATATATATATAGTCACATTAACTCGAGTATAAACATGGACGCATATTGTGTACGCAGTTAGTGGACATTTCAGATGCATATTCATCTATACAGTTTTGTTTATACGTATCCAACTATGTTATATTTATTCGCAATAGGAATTGTCTTATATATGGGCATACAATGTGTCGAGTATTAAATTGTCATATATAAAAAGTATAAATCTACAATATTCATTGAATAATATTTTTATTGCACATGTGAATGTTTCTAAGCCAATATTTTTCGTACGCTTTATAATTTGGATTATAATCTACAACTGATAATTTTGACTTGATATTTTGATATATATTCCTCAATGTCTCACACATAAACTAAAACTTTATAAAATATCTAACAAACTCTCATCTGTTTATTGTATTTTTAGCCATAGATAATGTATACGCAGCTAAATAATATATATATATAGTTGTTATTATTCACAATATCTCGAGTCATAATAATTTTTAAAATGCGTGAACGAACACATAATATAACTATATATGCGCAGGATCTGGCACAAGTGCTGAGAAATATTGATATGTAAATATATATATGGCAGTGGCGACAGCACAGTTGGTTGGCATGAGGGCAAAGCATCATCCGCTATATATACCTATATACGTCGTCATGTTCGTTCTAGTATATAGGTATATATATACATATATATATATATATACAGTGAGATCACCTCGAATAAGGACGCGACAGCAGGGAAGGTGGTTGAGAAGAAAGTGGAGACGGAGGAATAACGGGAGAAAGAGAAGAAAGAGGAGAGCTTTAGCCACCCCCCTTATAGGCGATGGTTAGGGGTGCGCTAGCAGGTTAACGAGCGGCTCGCGGGGCGCTTTAGAAGCACGAAGAGCCGTTGGTAGTAGTAGTAGTAGTAGTAGTAGTAGTAGTAGTAGTATGGTACACCGTACGGGGAATGGCTGGGGGTTGCTGCCGGCAGTATAACAGAGACGGCCGGGCGTGCCGCGGAGCGTGCCACTGTAGGGGATGGGAATTTTCTATCCCCTGTAAAACTATTGGCATTCACTCGTAGTATTATAAAATTTTTGAAAAATACATGGGATAATTTTATATTTTTACAAATATTACTTTAATATTATTCATTATAAATAAATAATATTCAGAGATAGAATTTTTTTTAAATAACTTTTTTTCATGATAATCGAGAGATAGCAGTTTGCAATGATTTGGACAATGGTTTCTCAGTGTGGTATAGGGACATGCCCTGCGGGACATGGCATGGAACGGGGTGGTTGGAACGGGCTGCGGAAACACGGAGAGGGCGGGAGCACACGCGGGGGTGGAGAGAGGGACGCGATGTGCTGCGTACGAGGGTCGAAAGAGAGATGAAGGTAAAGTGAGTGAGAGAGGAAAGATATCTTCTTCGACTGGTAGCTATCCAGATGAGGTCGTGCTCGTGCGCGGGTGATGATTCGCCTCTATCGCTTCTGTCGCATATATACATCTATACATATATATATATATATATATACATGTATATATATATATATCGTCAACTTTACTCACTCACAGCGAGCGCGTTCACGCATTCGCAATGTTTTTTCCCATTTTTTTTCCTTACTTGTTCACTTTTACTCTTCATATATATAGACAACCATATAGTTTGAACACTGTCACCTCATCATCACAAATTTTTTTTCTTTCTCAATCATCTTACAATAATCTATATGTAAATATATATGTATTTATATTGTTATGTGTATTTGTCCACTATTTTTCACGTAATATTAAATGTATCGGATTTAAATATCTAAAAGTATATTTATAAATATGTATATATATATATATATATATATATGGAGGGATAATGAAAGGCGGTGTGGTACAATGAGATTTAAAGGTGCGTCATGATACAGAGGGACGACGTCACTCGCATATCCGACATTCCTCCCTGGTGAACATAAATCCGCATAGACATATATATATATATATATATATATGGTGTGAGCCTATGTGACACTTATTTTATTTTATGATTTTATGTTCATACCATATATATATATATATATGTATATATATATATACATGAGATGACGCGTTGTCCAATGGAGAGAGACATGTTCACATATATATATGAGATATATGTTTACATCAATTTGATCACCCGCTGTCATTTGAATGTTCAATCAAAGGTATCCACAGCGAACAATAAAATTCTGTATTTTATGTTTGAATATTATTAAATATAATGATTATAACAATATTTATTTGGATTTTTTCAAGCTTTAAATTCGAAATTTTTGGCGCTACTGGTCAGTATTTCATTGACAAAAGTGTGTAATTAGATTGAAAACAAATACGGTATTTAATATAATGAATTGAAGAAAAATTTCATTGAGATGTATGAAAAAGTTGTTTGATTGAAATAGCAATTTGTCATTTGTGAATAATGAGTGATTGATTTACTATAAAATATCTCTGTTTACAGTGGCACGTGTGCGGAGTGTACAATAAAACGGCGATTTCTATTCTGAAAAAGGACCAATCGCTATTTTAACCAACCAATTTTTCGTCAAATCTCTCCGTAAAAATAAATTTATTTATTTATTTTTTCCAAACCAAGGTGATGATTTAATGCCACTTCGGCATTTGATCAGTAAATTTTTTGAAATTATTCTACTTGCAAAATAGTAAGCGTAAAACTATACAAAGTATCATTTTCACTGTTATAACTTATAATTGATTTGGTTTTAAATATTTTGCAACTGAATTAATATGAAATATCATACAGTAATATATATAAATATAAATAAAAATATGCAAATACACATATGTATACGTGTAAATATATCTAGATTGTATGCATTTATACATTATATAGGTATATATAAAGGGTGCGAGAGATGGTACGGGATGGCTAGAGCTGGCGGACAAACACGTATAGATCCGCGGGTATAACGACCGGCTGCAAGGGGGGCGGGAGGGTATGAGTATAGCATATAGGTACATTAATCATCCCTGGCACGCCATGACCAGTCAACCCCGGCCCAAACCGCCGTTACTCTCGCGTCAGTGGTGCTCAATCATTCGTGTCGCTCGTCGCAAGGGAGTGCAACCGCGTCATCACCGTCTCATCATCTACACTCCCTCCTATATATTCCTTTTATTTTATATACTATAGTAATATATCTGTTATGTTACTCCTATTATGTCTCCAGCCCTTGTATACCTCTCTTCATAAGTATATACAATTTACTTTTGTTACTAAAATCCTTACCACCCACCAATAATATAAAGTTGAACACACATTTCAAACAAGCACAAATGCTAGTTGTATTATATATATATGTATTACAGTCGGAATTTATTTATAAAAATGACGTGACAGACATGCAGCCATCGTACATCGATAAATACTGGACTGGACTTTTTAGGATTAGTGCGACGCTTCCTGTATTTAAATATTACTGAAGCAACACCTCACCTTGCTCGATAAGAAATAAAAGAGTTGGAAAAAAAAAAGAATACAAGAATAATAATAAAAAAAAAAAAAATGTACATTGCGAGAAAAAAGGAAAATATATTTTTAGGGTTGAATAAAAAGTCCAGGTGCGTGGTTTCGCGCTCGTGACGTGTATATATATTTATATTTATATACATATATCCATAAAGAAATAAAGCAAAAAAGGGGAAAAGCTCAGAGAACAAAGAGAGTAAGAGCGAGAGGGAGGGAGAGAGAGAGAGAGAAACAAGGGAGACTGAGAACGATGAGGCTGGATGAAAAAAGGAATTAAAAAGGCGGGGCTGAAGGCGCGCGCGCGCGCCCGCGCTCGAGACTCTACTCGTCGAGCGAGAACGAGTGGAACAGCGCGGCAAAAAACCGAGCGAAGAGTTGAGTGCGCGCAAAAAAAATAAAAAATAAAAAAGAAAGGTCGGAAAGAGAGGGAGAAAAGGAAAATAAAGCAGAAAAAATAGGAAGATGGAAGCGGTGGGTTGCTCGAGCAAGTGAGAATATAGTGGAAGCGAGTAGGAAGAAAAAAAAGGGGGGGGGGGGGGAGAAAAAGAGGGAAAAAAAAATGAAGGAAAAAGTGCAGAAAAAAAAACGAGGAAAAGTGCAAAAGAAGCAAAAGAAACAGAACGAGAGAGGGAGTGCGAGAGAGAGAGTGAAAAGGAAGCCGGTCTTCGAGTCTTGAGGTCGTGCAGCCGCGAGACGGCAAACATGCCTGAGTCTTTCTTTCTTCCTTTTCTTTTTTACCACCGTCTCACGTTCTTTTCCCCTCTTGCTATCCGACTACTCGGCACTTTTCTCTAGTTCATTTCATCTCACTTCACTCGTATAGATTCTCCATCTCACTTTTCTACATTTCTCTACATTGTCCAATTCACACTCGGTTATATACATATATATATATATATATATATGTATGTTGAAATATACGTATGTATTCTAATAATTATTGCATATTCATATATTTTATTATAGATTGGTCATAAGTTTTTTTTTTTTTTTTTTCATAGAAATGTATGAAAATTCTCAAGGAAATAGCCAATGTCCAAATCCCATTTAATTGAAATTACACAAATAATCTTGTGTACACGTTGACGCAATACAACACAATGTAATATAATTGGCGAGAACAATAAAAGTTATAACAATTGAATAAATATATATAAATAAAAAGGACAATTTGGGATGGAATGTCCAGATTTATTATCAATCTCTTATTCCACTTAAACAATAATTTCTCACTTCATCACCACTGAAAATGAAATTTTTATTTCACCTGATGAAATAAATAAAGCATTGTTGCTTTATTGCTGTTGAAGATTTCAAGAAACCATATGGATATAGCAATAATTATTTCATTTAAAACACACAAATAAAAATATGAAATACTACTCTTCACTAAATTTGAATGAAGAGTGATTTAATTAACATCAAGTCACAATTTCAATATATATATATATATATATATATATATAGACACCAGGTGAAATATTTATTATATCTGCAATAATCGAATATGCATACACAAATCTACTAAATATTATTGCATACGTATGAAAAATCGAATTGAGATTGCCATATGAAATTATATAATTGACGCATGGACGCACCATATTAGTTTTGTATATATCGATTCATTGCATTGGTACTCAATTATTGACACCATATTAACTCTTATCGTCGCTGTTCCACCGTCTTGTAGGCTCCTTATTATTAAACTACTAACGCAACACATAGTGAACTCATATTCGCTTTTATTAAAATCTGTAATCCTGATAAATGTCCACTTCTTCCATTAACTACTTTTAATATGAAACTTTATCTCTGTTTAATCCTGTTTACTTCTCAATGAAATTTTGTACACGTGTGTTGGTTTATATTAATATAGTGTTGCGAATCGACTGGTCGTGAAAAAAATCGGTCAATTGACAAGTGACGATAAAACTATTCAAGTTTATAGCATTTCAAATAGTATTGTTATAATGTTACATCACACTTTTCACTTTAATCACAGGATAAATTTACATTGCAGCTGACAACTCAATGTCACAATATGAATTGTGAACAATCGATAACAATAATAAAACACCATAAAAATCTTTATAAATTATCAATCATGTATATACAGCGCTAAAATAAAATCACAAATAGCCATTTAAAATATAAAAGTCCATATTGTACTGTATCGTCAATATTTCCATTGCAACCAACAAATTCATATTATTTTTCATTCACAATATCAATGCATTAAATATACAACATTATTTTTCTTCAATATCCCAACAAATATATTTCATATAGTTTGCAAAAGAGAAGAAACTACATTTTCTTCAATATATTATTACAATACAATATCTTTTTTCAATATCCTGTATTCCCATAATGTATTTATAATTTACATACATACCACTAAAATATTGCACCCATCATATATATATATTTATACATCTACGTATGTACATTTGGACGATAGACCATTCAAACGACAAATATGTGGTATATGTATACGAGATACCAATACATATATATATATATATATATATATATATATATATATACATAACAGGTATACCTGTGTAGATGTAGGAGTATATTATATATCAAAGTTGATGTCAGCTGATCATTAGTATTTATATATATGCTATATTTTATAATTTTGGATTGTCTTTTTCAATGTGAGTTGTATAAATTTTCGAATGGAATTATTGTTTGGTCATTTGAATTTTCATTTGAACGTGTAATTGATATTGCCCACTGTTATCATTAGGCAATGGTTGGAGAGTTTAAAGGGGAAGATTGAAGTGAAGTTGTATACTGTATACTTTGGCCAAATGGAGAGAACCATTTGTTATTTGCTGATAATTTATAATGTGGAAAATTGTTTGGATTTAAATAGCAATTGGACTCTTTTAGTTAGCATAGAGTTTTTCTTATGTATATATATTTTGTCAATTATACATTTATATTTGTGGATATAGAAGAATAATTTAAACTCACTGTATAAATCTAGTTGGATTGATACTTTTCGTATTGGATCGATGATTTCTTCAATCTGAATTTCAATCCTTAACATTTCCATATATTCTATAAATAATACTGCGAATTATTTCGACATTTTGTTCAGTTTTCAATCAATCAATTGACTTTTTGAAAAGATCAAAAGGCAATGACACAAAAATTATATCATGTCTCTGAAAATTTTTTCGAAAATGACAAAGAACAAAAATGATAGCAATTAAAATTCCAATCAATGAATAAATGAAAAACATGTTTATACAAATAATTTTCGTAAATTCGCAATATTTCTCGCAAAAATATTGACAAACTTCATTCACATGCCTATATATTATAATAATTAGTTGGATTTTTGCGAAAAGGTATTTGACGCGAGCGTCGGTCCCAAGTGCCAACTAATATATAAATATTTCAGAATAAATAAATGGGAGATATATACGTGTAGCGAATACACACATGAAACATCCATATAATCACGAAGTATCAAGCATGTAATAAGCTCAATGAGTCTCCATGCATATCCACAGATAAATGTATGGGTGTATGGAGGTTAAGGGGATATACAGATAGGTGTGACATGAGTGTTTGTGGCCTCTCGCGGTTTCTGTATACATATACAAACACATATCAACATGAGCGTATACGTGCAACTCATTATCGCGACATCTCCATATTGCATCTATACATATATATATATATTCATATGCATACACTTGCGCACGTGGAGGAGCTTCATGTGCTCTTACATAATCTGACCAACACGTGTGAGATGAGGCCGGGGACCAAGAGCCTCCTACTTAGAATCTAAACATGTATTCACGTTGTATATACATGTATATGGAATATTCCATATCAACTCAGCCACCCTCCATTTTAATCTTGAATTATATATAACTATACTGAAAGCGCTATTTGCTTTTTCATTTTTTATTCAACGTGTCGCGGTGGAATAATTGTCGCGATATAAACCAAATTTTCTCGAAGAATTTCTTTTAAAAAATATTAAAATTAAGCGAAATATAAATTCTTTTGGCACAAGTTAAAAACGAAAAAGAAAAAATAAAAAATTAAAGAGGACTAATTACAATATTAAAATTATCTTGAGATTGCATTTTGCGTATGGCATGATATTTCATTATATTCGAAGTTTAAACCGGAAGATGAGCAGAGCTCATGTGAAATACAAAAATATAAACTCCCCATTTATATACACTATGAGTATATATAGTATAAATGGTGGATGAAGCACGTATTCGCATGCTCGTTAACTCTACAACCATAGTAATATAGACTCTATATCCACCGAGACAACATAACATATCAAACAGAGCAGTTCTATTTGACGAGACGTGTGCATATTATATATATATATATATATATATACACACGTGTACCGTTACATACCTATAACACGCATTGATCATGTCATTGAGAGATGGAACACGTAGGCTGGAAAAGTAGTGACGGTCACTTGTCAATGAACTCTAAATCATGTGCGTGTGTAACGAAGAAAGAAAGGGCTGCGTAAGCTTGCGCAGGGAGGGATCCGGTTGTTATTTGCGTTCGTACATACGTAGCCGAATAATAACTATACATATAGTAAATCAACTATATATATATATATATACGTATATATAAAAGGGGGAATGAGAAGCAAGCGCAGTTGGCAGCGCGTGCCAACGGGTACGACTTCCACCCTCTTCACCCTTACCTCTATCACACGTTGCTGTACGTTCTATCATACTATATACCTATATACCGTTACCACTGCCATTGCGCACTATATACTATATGCCATCAGGATACCTCAACCCTACTGCCCACTATATATGTATATATGTATATATAGCAGCCAACGACTCGCTCCATCTCCTCTGCCTCTCCCCTTTTCATCTCTGTACTCTTGCCATCATTCGAGATATATATATATATATATATACATTCATACCCACGCGTACGCCAACACCCAAGCCAGCCAATATATATATATATATATATATTATATGGATTGGCGACATTTATATACACAAGCACGTTTTTTTTTTTCTGCTTTTCATGTCACTCAAGCTTTCGTCATATAGGTATACCACACCCCTAATATTTTATATATTGATAATAGAGTATATCTTTACGTTACTGTTATATTATTCTTACTCCACTTTTTAATTTTTTTAAATGTCATTGAGTCTTCACCTGTATATATATATATTGTGTGAAAGAATTTTTGCGCGAGTTTTATCATAGGAAAAGATATTGAAGCTGCTGTATATGGCCATCGATATAATTTCGACTATACAATAGAATGGCACATGTACTTGTCATAAGTGTGAATTAATGTGAGTGTAAGCCTTTCCTTTCTCACCTCTCAGTTAACATTTATCGATATATATATATATATATATATGTAGGTATATTATGATATTTGTAATTTATGTACAGTTTTATTTTTCCTTTTTTTCTTATTTTTTTTTCGCTTTTTCGCCATTTCTCTTTACCTCTGTAGCTCACATTCACTCTCTCGATATCATCACCCCTCTTCAATTTCATCGGTTCAACAGCAACGCTGGCGCGCCAACTCCTCTACTCACTCTATTCCGCCGCTACCACCACCCGCTTTGGTGCTTCCTATACACTTGTACAGTCTCAACACTCCACAGTGGGTGTGTGTACTCGCTGGTCCTGGCGACGTGTAGTATTGCTTGCTTCTATTCCTACCATTCCATTCGCCCTTGCATCAGTCCACATTGCTGCAATCGCTCGCACGGTGCGGTCATACTCGTCGCTCTTTGTCGCGCTCATTTTTCATGATATTGTGTGTACACTCAACCTGTCAAATATATTATTATTTCTCCAACGTCAGTGACCACTATTTGTGAATTAACAATTGACACTGTTATATTACTACTACTACTACTACTACTACTACTACTACTAGTGATACTGCTATTATTAGTAATAATTCTTACTGAGAGGACAACAGTGGCATATGTTTTAAATTAATTAAATACACTTTCTATTTTTACCAAGTTTTCTTATCACATCATGGATCAAATAAACGTTACAAAATTATACTCCTTCAATTATCGTTCACTTGTCCATTGTCACTGTATGATAATTGTTTGTGACAATTGAAAGGGCAATAGTTAGCCTCTATACAAGCATAAAACCCCTTGTATATTACTGTTTAATTAATATCAGTGGTGAATAAGCTTGCGTGAATACACGAATCAATTTAATAGCAATTGTAGTGATGAGAGACTGGATAATATGAACATAAGTTATTGTACGTGATAATAAAAATATGGACAACGATTAAATTGATGACTGTTGCATTGTGAAGGAGAAGAGACGCTATTATGTGATTAATAAACAACGGGAGTTTAACTGTGACAAGTGGTTGCGAATCACGTGTATCTATATACAAATATTAAAACACGTGGTGGCGCAACGCGTTATTTGTTTATACATTGGTATATGGAATATATAATTGAATTCTATCCATAATTTCAATTATGAGATGTATAAAAAAACCTTCCACAAACGTATACACATGTATACACATTGGGTAAAGAAAAACATGTGTGTCTGGGGAATATTTACTCTTGTTTACTCAACAAATGGTGTTAGTGTTTATAGTAAATATTATATAAAAAAAGAGTTCGATTGATAAAGATATTTGTACGTTCGATAAACGAGCGCAAGTACTATTGCTATTGTAAATCAATCAGGAAATTTGTTTAGGCGTTTTTGTTTTACGGTTTGAACGCGATGCACATCAGTGTACCAAGAACAACTGCTCAAGGCAAATTAAAGGTGAAAAAAATTACCTTTGCGGGTGAAAGGTCCGCGAGGACCTGCTAAAATGACTGCGCGCCTACACACACTGAGGCATCAGGAGAAAAAATCATCGGGCAACGGACAACACCGACATCATCATCATCATCAACAACATCAACAGCAGCAGCAGCAGCAGCAACAACAACAAATTCCACGTCAAGGAGCAAGTCCAGCTCCAAGTCCTAGCCCGAGTCCTATCCCAAGCCCAAAGCATTCAGACGGACGTCGGGTAAATATCATTTTCATTTTTATAAATTTGATAGAGTTATCGTCGGCTTTGCTATTATCACTTGTCATTTTTTTGCTATAAAAACACTTCATAACATTTTTATTTAATATCTGGCTATATTGAATTTTGGGATTTTCAATGAAAACAATGAATTGAAACATGTTAATAGGCAAATAAACCACTGATGGAGAAACGAAGACGTGCGAGGATAAACCAGTCGCTTGCTGCGTTGAAAGCGCTTATTCTCGATAGTGCACGACTGGAAAATACAAAACATAGTAAACTTGAAAAAGCGGACATTCTAGAGTTGACAGTGCGACATCTTCAACGACAGAGGTCCTTGGCCCAACCCGGCCTCTCGAGATATAAGGCCGGCTATCAAGACTGCTCACGTGAGGCAAGTTTTATCCACAAGACTCACTTGTTTTCTCTCTGATTTATTTCTATACATACAAATATAATGTAGAGATATTGTACTATACAACCGCGAATCTTCTTCATGCGTTTGTCGCTGATCACATAATATAACACACAATGTTATATTATTGCTATTATTATTATCATTATATTCCCCCAATCACTTCTCAATTACTTTTTTTTTTCATATAAATATATCTATACAAAATTATTGGAATATTCAACGCGAACTGATGGTGTAGATTAATAAACTCTTTAAATGATATATGATGAAAGAGCTATATAGTTGACTGTGTAATTCATGCTATTGTAATATACAAATTGCTATTAATGTACACAGGTGAGTCGTTATTTGGATGCGCCGGATATCATAACAGGCAATACATCACCAATAGAGCCCGCAGTTAAGCAACGTCTCATACGTCATCTTGACAGTTGTGTTTCGGAGCTTGATCTGGATCTTGGTTCACGTCCAGACAGTGGACTCGGTAGCAGTCCTGGCAGTGTAATCGATCGAGTACCAAGTGCCGCAAGCCCAACTTCACTTGATCACCATTTAACAACACCAGCACCCGGTGTTCTACCACATTGTAGCAGTACAACAGTCAATCCGGGGTTAATAAAATCCGAGATTCCTGAAATAATGGAGGCTACTGCTATAATAGCTCGGCCAGACAGCAGCACAATAACTGGCGATGAAAATAATAATGGCAGTCGACCAAATTCGGCATTTGGTCAGATAAACTCGAGCGCCATTGATCGTGCCATCGATCCATCACCACATAATCCAACAGCGGCACACAATTTAGCATTACTGGATCAAGCATCTACATCTACACAAAATCCCAATATGCTCTCTGTAGTGCAGGTTATACCGTCAAGATTACCAGACGGCCAAGTAGTTTTTCTTCTACCCAGTCATTATGTACAATTGGCAGCGGCTGCTGCTGCCAATGGCATAAGCATTGGCCCAAATCCACCAACAGCAATTTGGGCAGCCACCAATATGTCACTGTTGAAAGCTACCGACAAGCTTGTCAAGAGATCACACTGCAATGATGATGATGATGATGATGATGATAATATTGCTGCTGATGTCCAAGATTGGACATCCAATGGTACCAAGCCTACCAAGAGCCCGAGAATTGAATTGGCTGATCAACCACTTGATTTCACTACGACACCAAAGAAAATTCAGAGATCCAATAGTCCTGTGAGTGAGCAACAGCGTTTATCAATTGGTAACTCGGATATTGAAAAGACAATGCTTATTCACGAGAAATCATCTAGTCATGATAACACACAACCTGCTCATCACATTGTCAATGTTATTTCTTGTGAGGCTACTACCGATTCTGTACTGTCTCAGCAACAATCGGTTAAAGAAGAGGAGGGAATGTGGCGGCCGTGGTAAATAAAAAGAAAAACAAGTTGAACGGATATGGGCATGTGTCATTATATGTATCAGTGAATTACAGTGAACTTTTTGTATTACACTCTATTCCTATATCTCTTTCTCATTCGTATTCGCCCTCATTTCTATTTTTATCAATTAAAACGTGATAACTATTTTTATTTTTTGCCCATACTTATACATAATTTATGCGAATGTTTGAACGTATACCGCGCTATATATATACATATATGATGTAAATTTCTAACTGATGGCTTTCGAAAAGGAAGATGACAAAATAGACGTATAAATCCTCATTATTTATGATAGAAAATAGAAACCTCATATTTATGTACATAATACAGCCAAAAAAGTATTGACATTTCTCGAGATACAGATTTATTTTGATGTTATCTAGATATGTACATATGCATTAATAAACGCGATGAATATATGGAATCTATATATATGTAAACATACACACACATATATATATATATATATATATATATATATATATAGACAATGAATGAGAAAAAAATATATATAAAGTGTTTATTATTTATTTAAATAATTATTTTTGTTATCGTGATATTTTTTATCATATATATATATATATATATATATATATATATATATAATGATTGATTGATGTATGCATTTAACATAGTACCACTATATATATATATTTAATCAGAATAATATGATTAATAATAATGTGATAAGTTGAAAAAACTCAATTGAAAGTTACAACCTCATTTATCACTCAGAATATCAGCATAATTACAGTAATGGTAAATTAATATCTTTGTGATTTTGCTAATCTAAAATGAAAAAAAAGAAAAATTGCATCCCCATGTATTTCATTGAAAAATTAACGTTGTAATAGAAAATATATCCTAAAAAAATGTGGGAAAATCGCATTCTCTTCAATTTCAGTTTATTTTTTCCCTACTCACTTCGTTTTAAGCGCCATAAACATATACATATTTTTGTTTATAAAATCAAGACAATTGCATATATATATATTTACTATACTATTTGTTAATATACACTGCACATCCGCCCTTTTGTATTTAGTGACGCTGTATATTCAACTAATATCTATTCGATGCGATCATATATTCATATATGAATGTTGTTATATAGAAAAACTTCAAACCCATTTATACTCAACTCATGACAAATAATTGTTATTGATATTGTCAGCCATGTTCACTTTGATCCGAAGGTGCTTCGCGATTTTAGCTTGGAAAAAAGAGTTTTAAACAAAAAAATTACACTACCAAAAGATACATTTATTATTGGCATATATCGGAGAACTTATATAATTATGATAATTAATAATATAATTATGTATGACGAGGCGCAGATGTTTTTGAAGGAACCACGCATGCATTGTTCCTATAAAACCCAAATATATATAATACGAATGATATGTGGGAAAATGCTTTTCTATTTGAATACAATATTTTCAATTCCCCTGTCTCAAATCATAATTCAGTACACACACATATTACATTTATGCATATAGTGCCTGTGACAATTTTTCATTAATGTTTAGCAGCGGAACAGAGAACATGTTTTAACATCGATTTTTCGCATAGACTCACCTTTTTTTATAATCACATATATGATATTGTCAATCAAAATTTTTATTTCTTTCAAAAAAATCCAATGTAACAATAAACAATGGCAAATACATATATAATACTCAGACAATACAGACCATGCAATACTTTTCATATCATATGAACATTTATTTATGTATCTCTATTTACCGAGTAAATTTTATTATTCTATTGTTATTATTGTTATTATAATAATTTATTTTCGTCTATTAATTTCTTGTAATTTTCGTACATTGTGTAATTTGTCCAAGTGAAGAATGTGCATTTCATCATAGATATTACAATACTATGTATATGTTATATTATCACGATATTATTGAATAACAATATTTAATGCAATATATACCAAGTAAAATATTGTTGTGCATTTCAGTTTCGTGTTAAAAAATGCTATGCCTATTTTATTTGGCATAACAATTAATTAATATTTCTTATCTTCTGTACATGTATATGGATATAGTTTTTGTACACATGTATATTTTAATTCATCGTTCGGCTTTGACTGCTATCTAATACGATTACACTAAATTACGATAAACTTTTATATGATGGAAAATTCGATGGCAGAAATTGAGAACACAGTGTGATAACGACATGTGTCATTACTCATTATTATTCCATAGGCCTTTCTAATCACTCGCACACTGCAGTTGCATTTCAAAGTTTTTTATACCAAAAAAGATAGTACTCACCCTCACTAATTGCGAGATCATCAACGCCTGCAAAACAATATAATTAATATAACCGGCTGTAATTATTTCATAGATAAAACGAATTATTAATTTTTTTTTGTATGTTTATAAATACCTCCAGGCGCTACCAGTTGATTGCCAGGTGGTGATAATTTATCTGGCGGTGAAAAAAGTCTATAAAGCAACCAATAATGATATGACATTGGCTCTTCCTTTAAACCTGCCAGTGTATGAACGTAATGACCGTTCGGCCAATCAGACGCAACGAATTGGAAGTGTTGTGACATTTTAGCCGCTAATAGCATAACTCCGTAGAATGTCCCACTTTTTGGTGCTCTCACAATGATATGATGGGTCTCATTCGTACCAATCCAAAGCGTATACGAGACATTCACCATTTCACGTTTATTGTTACTGATAATAACCGGTGTAGATGATATAGACAATGATGAAGATAATGATGATGATGATGATGATGATGATGATGATGATGATGGTGGTGATAATGATGATGATGATGATGACACGGATGGCACAGTTGCAGTCATATTCAGTTCCACGTTAGCAAGTGTACTGGCTGTACTTGATAACATTGAACCCTCTCTGCGATTCTCCGCTCGAATTATTTCTTGAATAACAACAACAACGAAATATAAATATCATTTATCAAATTTCATTTTACATGTCTGTGTTGCAAAAAAATATACGCATACACAACTAAACGTACCGTCATCTCGTTCAATATGATTCTTCTGTTTGCATTTCAACATTCGAATGTTTACAATATTTCGGGAAACAACACCGAGAATAATTTCGGCAGTTTCATGAATATCATGATCAAATGAGCCGTCAGATCGTTGACGTTTTACTAGCCAAATAATAGCAGCGGATTTATTCCAATTGCCTGACGGTTCGTTTTCAATTTCTTCTAATGCCTGCATTGCCAATGCAGTCGTATGGAGATCACCAAAGCTACCGTCTAGTAATTGACGTTGAGCCAGAAACATTGATGGCTTTCTAACAAAATGATGAAGATTACGATGTCGGTGATCCTGAACAATGCAGCGAAGCGCCAAAATAACCATTGCTACTGTGTCTGCAAATAATTACATCATTCATTTATTTATATATCTATTTATAGCTACAGTAACTAAATGCATTTAGTTATTATGAACAATTGAATGAAAATATATACTCATAGATTTATATATTTACATGTGTACTTTATGATATATTATTATATATAATACTTATACATGATCCCTTATACAACTCACCCATATTGTGGTACTGTGCAGCATTTGCAATATCGAGGAGTCGTCGAATTTGTCTTTTTCGTACATGAGCTTCAGCACTGCACACTGCGAGACTTGTTAAAGCAAAGTCATAATCGGTGGAAGGTTCATGATGCTGAAGTGTTTCAATCAGATCATGACCATGAAATTGTCTTGGGTCCAAACACATAGCATTGAGAGCAAGACTATACTTAGCCAAACGAACTATTGAAAAGTTCACCTCGCGATGCCTAATTTATCATACATACATATTTTATCACTTTAAATAATTTATTATTTGTTTATATAAATTTGTAACTACCTCCAAAGCATTAGAACAATTTCTAATTCCATTTGTTTGCTACTAAGTTGAAGATCGGCTGACATTATTGATGGATTATAATCCTTGTGGGAGAGATTGGCTAACCGAAGTGCCAAGAGCACAGTATGGGTGTCATTACCCCAACCACTATCATCTTTATTTCGTTGATTCAATAACCACACAGTTGCCCGCTTGATTAATGTTCCTGTTTCACCCATTATTCCTGATACCGTATGCATATTTGATTTGGCATCTAAATAAATATATCGTTCAAATAAATAATTGGTATTATTTTTTTTAACATATATAAAATATATAAAGGCCAGTAGTGACTGATATTTATTTAGCTTCATATTTTTATTTGAATTAATATGCAAATATGTACCTTCACTGCGAACAAGAACAGACGCCAACACCACAACGAGGAGCGGTGCTATCACATTTGTATTACTCCACATTTTTTGTTTTCATTCGCCTAAAAATTCAGAAAATAACGATAATAAAGTGGCAGTTTAATCATAAGATATGGTGTGTGTTTATATATATATATATATATATATACATATATAGGTAGGCAATAGAAATGCCGAGTGTGTTTAGCGATCGGATGGAGAAACAATGAGAGGGTGCGGTGTCAAGCGTAATAACCCCTGTATGTACATGAAGATACAAGCAATATAATATGTATGTATGATGCATGAAAAATCAATATTGTGGAGGCGGCGTACTTCGTTGATACATTGGTTATATATATTTTTTTGTTTATATTATCCACGCACCTACGTACCAGTATATACCATATACAAATTATCAAAAAATAGAACCGTAATAAACATGATTAAATATTGCCTCTCAATAAATTATTGTGTGTAAGAAAAATAACATAAATAATCAACAACTCTTTATGTACATATATTACGATATTTTGAAGATACAATAATGAAAAATGCATATTATTCAAATATTTATGAATAAAAAAGATCATTAAAAATACTCACTTGTATTGCAATCACGGTAGACACTCTTTTTATCCGTAAAATTACTTGAAATTATAATTATAAAATTGCCGAAATATGGATCGAATAAAGTACAGGTATACTTAGCAACAACACAAATGATATTGGCATGATTAATTGGATAATGTCGAGGAACAATATTGAATAAAAACAATTATAAAATATTTCCTCGTAATGATAGGAACCAATAATGAGAGAATAGCCGAGAATGATTTTATATCTATCGTTAATGTCAGGCGCGTTACAGATTTGTTACACGATGCGCCTGCTTTCTGTGAATGCGCAATGCAGACGGGGAGAGTAGAATTCAATATACAAACCCATACTGTTACGTTAAAGTTACAAAGACTTTGCAGTTTCCTACTATTTCACATTCAACATATATCTTGCAATCTTATTCAAGCGCCAAGTACATATAGTTGCATAGAATTCGTTACTTCGTTCATTTTATATTAATGTTGTTATTACAATATTTATGATTGTTGCAATAAATATTATTATATTACATATTTACATTTGATTAACAATCATGTGTATCGGCAAAATAAGCCTGCATAAATATCAATTAATTGCAGTGTGAATATTTTATGTGAAATTATAAATATAACTATAGGCACCATTTTGTGTCATTTTATCTGTTTACTGTTATTTTTGTTATTGGACTGATCAAAATATAGGAGCAATTGTAAATTTTGAATAGAAATTTGGATTCAGATATTAGCAACGAATCGGAAGTATGAAAAACTGGCACTATACAACTTCATGAATAACAGAACTATTTTTTAATTGACGAAATAATTATCAATTCATTTCGACATGAAATTAATATAATTGTATAAAATGTGCATGTGTAAAAAATACATCATTCACTATTATTATTTTTATCTTTTAATTTATTTCAATTACTAGCTATGAACGTGAAGTTGATTATGAAAATATGCATATTGTTGTAAAATAAAGAATACAGGATATCGATGAGCTACGGCGGTGATAATTTACTGTTTGAGATATTGGGTTCAATTCTTTTAGGACTTGAATTGATTTCCTGTTGCTCTTGACGGCGATGACGAAGCATTGTCGATACAACGCCATTAAAGCTCGCAGTTTTTTTCTTAGCACTACCTTTCGGCGTTGCTTCGCCAACTCTTCTCACTGGCAATCTCGGTGATGACATTTCCTCCATAAAATCAAAATTATCTTTTTCGCCAGACGTTAAACCGTCACTGAAATTAATAATTCATTTCATAAATATACCTAAATTTATTTCTCAACAATTCATGTGTACATAATATTTACATACTTGTATTCAACTAAACCATGTTCTGATTTATTGCTTTGAGTGGGTATAGGAGAAGGACCTCTTCTACCTGGACACTTCCATTCTAAATCAAGACATTGTTTATTGCACTCTAATCGTTCAATCAATGTTACAATAGTGTCCGGAGTATGATACCAATGATTCTGTAAACACAAACAATGAGTTTTATAACAAATTACATATTTAAATATACATACAATATTTACCTTCGTATCATTCTCGTATTTTTCATCGTCAGAACACTCCACAATCCATTCTTCATCATTCATTTCCATCAGCATTAATTGCATTCGATTATAAAATTAAAAAGAATATTTGATATTTCTACTTTTGTTTTGTTTTGATTTTTCTTTTTTAGGTTATGTCATTTTTATTTACGACAGAATGGCACAGCCGCTATCAAATAGTTTAAAGTTCTTACATTATTTTTCTATAACATTAAAATTTCTCTGGAGACGCTGTTCAATACATAACAGCATTGAGTTGATAGTCTAGATGACGTGATAAGTATTATATTGAAATATTTATACATATAAAACTACTTGTTGTAATAAAAAAAATTTTGTACATAGTCGTCCCAACCAAAGAGACGAGCTCGGGTATGTTCGGTTACTTCGTACTGCCCGATCAACATTATTTGCATTGTACTGACGTGCACATTGCTACACACGAGCGTTGATTATTCGACAATTTATTTCAATTATAAAATGAAAGATCTAAAAATTTATAAATTTTCAAACGCCAGTCGATAGTTTTTCCAACATGAAAGCAATAGGTGTCCATGAGAATACTGCAATAAACGTATTATCTCATAGGAAAGAAAAAAATTGAATGACATGTATATGTATTGCATTGAAGATAAACATAAGGTAAATAGCAAAGAGATGCACATGTGTATATTTTTAAACTCAAAATACATAAATTGAGGTCAAGGTCACTTGTGAACTGTTTACACAAGAGGGTAATTACCCTATACAGATATAATCAACCTTCATGTGCAATATTGCATATATATATATATGGCTATACATTATGCACTCATTTATTCATTCATCCAATAGATATGAAAGTAAATACTATTCATACAAATATACATATATTATTACTGTTTTAAAAAAATATATGCAAGATAAATAAGGGGATACAGGTGAAAATCGATCAGACTACAGTTGGTCAATAGTGGTTGTTGTTTCTCACGGATAACAATCTCATTTTTGTTTTGTCCGCAATTGTCGATTGTCAACAATAATTATGCACCGTCTGCATATCAAATTGACATGAGCGAATAGATAATCATGATGAAAATGAAGATTATTGTCCCGATGATTCCACCTACCGATTCACGTACTTATATTCAATATACTTATGCACTGCAAGCTCAATGTTTCCATTATAAAATAATTCATGAAAATTCTCGTACACATATATTCACTGTAGATTTTCATTCTACACTCGTTGTCTTTTATAATACATTAAAATAATAACTAATCAATTGAAAGTGAAAAATATATGTAATTGTCATTTTATATAAAGAGAAAAGTGAATTATATATACAATGATAATACAGTGTCGTTGATAATAGTTTTTTCGTGTCTATTAACTTGTTAGCAATAAGTGTATCTAATTTATTTTTATAAGAATAATGAGTAAATCACGAAAATCTGATCTATATCAGGGTCTTTTTCCTATATATCATTTGAGTAAAGCATCTGGTTTACTTCCGGTAAGATTTACGCGTCAAGCGATTGGACGTTACATAGGCAATATTAGTCATATTGATATTGTTTATAGGTAAGTTATTTATATGTACACTACATTAATGTATAAAGTGTATTAGATTATTGACTTATTATCGTGCAAATACCTTTTTTCCTGTTTACTTATTCATATTTGTTGATAAGTTGATTATTTGTGTAGTGTTTGTTTGCTACTATTGTTCATTTGCGCTGAAATATGGGGTCTTTGGAGGGACCTGCGAGATGGTTGGGAAAATAGTACAAGATTGAAACATCAAACAGCAGTGAATGTTACAATTGGTGATGTAGTTGCTGTTGCACTTTTAGCCGCCGTTGGTGTTTTAGGCGCTCCATTCAGATGGAAATATATTCAGGAAATGATCACCCGGCTGGTCGAAGTAAAACAGAAAAAATAGATGAAATTACTTCCCAAGTATTTATGTAGAATTAAAAAACGACTAATTACTGCGATTTTCATTTTTTTTTTGTTTTACTTTCAATGTTTAGGTCGATGAAAGAGTTGGATTTGTTACTGCAAAAAAAACACGAAAATTTGCAATTATTCTCACATCGTGTGCTTTAATTTACTTCATAACACTTTCATGCCTTGACATATATACATGGGACGTTCAAACAAAAATGAAGAGAAAAATGGCGGATAAGGGTCCAATCAACTATTCACCCATTTATTTTCTTTATTTTCAAGCGCTCATGATTGAAATACAATGCACAATGGCAACGTACAATCTCAATGAAAGATTTGTACGGTTGAATAAAAATTTGGAGAATTTTATCAAAGACTATGGGAAATGTGTATGTAAAGATGTGAGTGCTGTTAATGATGTATCGGATTACAATAAATTACCATTAGCCATAATAAGAGCAGACATGACAAATGAGAAAACAGGATCAAGAGAACGTGCATTTCGTACTGCAAAAGTAACTAATTTTTCAATTGCGGACAAAGGTATATATAAAAATATATATTGGTAATAAATATTAACAAGTCAACAGAGTTTTAGTATTAAACATTATTGTGCAGACGAACACACTAGTGCAATTGGTTCACTATGTCATCTTATTACTGTGCATTCATCCTTGTGTGATACAAATTTATTGATCAACAAAGCATTTGGATTGCCGATTCTCGTTGTAGCCATAACTTGTCTGCTCCATCTAATAATTACCCCATATTTTCTGATGATGGAAGCTAATAGCGATAAAGAAACATTGTTTTTGATAGTTCAATGTTTATGGTGCGTACTTCATATATTTAGAATGCTGATTGTTGTTCAGCCGTGTTATGCTACTACAACAGAGTCCAAACGAACAGCGATAATTGTTAGTCAACTTCTCACGTATAATTGGCCATCGGATGTTCGCAAGCAATTGGAAATTTTTTCCCTTCAGCTTCTTCACAGACCTCTTGACTTTAGCGCTTGTGGACTCTTTTCTCTAGACAGAGCTCTTGTAACATCGGTATTGGATATCATCATTTATATATAAATTTTGCAGTACAACATTGAATTACAAATATTTTTCCTTCAAGATGGCGGGTGCAGTGACAACCTATCTGGTAATATTAATACAATTTCAAAAGGCAGACGATACCAAGGATACGAATAACATGTTGAAAAATGCCACATTACTATTGAGAAATGTTTCCTCGTTGCACAATTTTACCGGACCAAAGATCACATTATAAATACAGTTATCAAGATATATCACTTGAAATAATATACACTTGGAATAAATATTGTATTGTGTGACAATAATAAATAGGAGGCTTTCATTTTATTCAATCGATGTTTAAATGTAAACACGTAACTGAAAATAATTATAAACATTTGCGCTGTTCACAATTTTTATTCGTATAATCCGCAAAAATATAAATTAGCTTCCAACAAACTATATCTGTTTAGTTTCAATGAGTGTTAAATTTGCACGATTCAATTGTGGGTGGGGGGTGGTAGTGATGCTGACAGTGGTGATGATATTAGTACTTAAATCTTTTGTTTTCCTGGATGTCTCCATATACAATCTGCACTTTAAAGTAAATAATTAATTAATCCAGTTGTACGAATTACTCAATTTGATAACTCTGTGAATGAATCACTCACTCATCCGTGGTCACACACAAAAACACACACGCAATTGCCCGTATAATCATTTAAAGTACATATATACAATTTCACATATTAGTATTATATACTAAAATCTCGATTGACACAACTTTGTCCAATTATATCTCCAATTATCGTCGACTTTACATAAATTGTCGTACAAACTTTATCAACCTAACAATAAATATTTTATCGCTTGTTCCAAGTATCTAACGCGTCATGTATATTATATATTTGCGTGTAAATAATAATTTATAAATTACAAGTATTTATATAAATAAAGTTGATAACGACGAAGAATAACAATACCAATTGCGGGGAGAATTTCTACTGATGTTACTTGTTGGTTTGTCATCTTATAACACTTTCATCCGCGAAATTCCAATGACACATAACAAATGATAAATCCATTTCAATTTAATCAACTTACTAATTGACCACTTGACTCGTTGATGACGGCGAATGTGATAGTGAGCGATGTCTCTGTAATGATGAATCAACACAACCATCCTTCAATATTGGACCACGAATTGTGATTTTTGGGCAAACAAATGTCAATTCAGAATTGGACGGTTCATCCACGGAATTATTATCCGTATGTTTGCATAAAAGATGGGTATTACATTGACAAGGAGTAGTATGATGATGAAGCCGAGAGAAACATTCGCTGCATACTCTCACTGGATTATAAAGCTGCTCACTTGGAAGTGGAGTTGAGTTTTCCGAACAATCAGCGCAAAAAATTTTACCGCAACACCTGTACAATTATTTGATCATCCGTCATATTATATTTGTCTTATTGACTAACATGATGATTAATAATTTATTTATTGTTAACTACCTGCAGTGATGTTTACGCCGACCCAACCAAAACTCGGTATCACATCCCATGCATCGATTCACCGCATGGTCTGGTACCCAGAGCGTGGGTGCTGGTCCAAGCTCTTCTACAGCTTCCCAAGACATATCCGAAGGCAGAGACTCGCCATGATCACCAGCACTACCCACTGAATCCGGTAATGAACTCTGTAAATATCCCATCTATTGATATATGTGTAAATATAAATATATTGGTTCATATAAATAACTGGAATTATTAATCATAAAAAAAATACATTTACTATATGAGCAAAAAAAAAAA
>CAJUYH010001038.1:77397-96048 GCA_910591685.1 Galerucella tenella
CCCCCCCCACGGGCACGATTTGCCACGGCCGTTGTATATGAACGCGCGTCAACAATTAATACTTTTTTGGTGTTACTGCTAGGTGTAATGATTTCTTCACTGCCATCAACGTCAATCGTAGGTGAATCAATCATTGTGGATTCGCCTCTATCAAATGAACACGCATCAGACAATGCCTTTAACAGATTTTCATCTTGAGGACTTCGCCAACCCAACCAACCAACTTCCGGTTGACTACTGCGCGCTATTACCGCACCATTATTGACATTGCGCCAAATTACTGCTGGAATACGCCTGGAGCTCCGAAATTTAGCCACTATTTCAAGGGTTTCATCTGAAATGCATGCTGGTACCAAAAATTGTGGCGGATATGAAGGACACATTCGATAATCCTTGTTTATTTGAGTTATGCGCCATGTACCATGCAAATTAAATTTCAACCGTTCAACCTACAATAAATATTTATTATATTATATAATTCTTCGTTGCATTCATTTATTTTATCGTACTGTATATATATTTTTGAATATTCACTTCGGAATTGAATGTGGCATTATAAGAGGTGCTTTCTTCACCGAGTCTCGGATAATCCTTGCCCTCTTCCACAGACCATGCATAATATCCAAAGGCAAAAATATCCTCCATACTCTTTCTTGAATAAATAACTTTATGCAGACGCTTAAACCATTCCAAACAATGTTCGTTTGTAGAAAACGCACAGCTAAAAACCATATTCAATATTTATTACAATATTTATAGAACACTTTTGTTTCTAATTGTATAAATATACCTGACGGAGCGGGCATCTTTACAGCCTATGAGTAGGTAAAATATCTCTTTAACTTCTAATTGTTCAATAAGACCCAACGGTATATTGTAGCATGCCTGGCTCAATTGAAGATATAATCGGTAATTAGAAAGGGCTAATATACCATCGGCAGCTCTTCCCAATGCCACTAAAAATTCCCCACTGAGAGGTTTAAAGGGCACGCTCAATGATGGATCATCACTTTCAAAATGAGCATATTTGGGAAAGAGCTCCGAAGCACGTAGATGACAAATGGATTGTAAACTCGATGGTTCGTCTAATGTCTCCATAATTTAATTCCTGTAGACAAAAGGGAAATTGCAATAATGTTCACTTATAACTCTATAAAATAACTATTAGCATATTGCAATATACGATAATAAAATAATTGCATTTACAATCGCAGTAAAATCTGATGCAATATTATTGATTCTTAATATTATTAGCACTTTACCGATTGAAGACGACGAATAAACAGGATTATTTGACGCACCAAAACAGTGTACTACAATTAACAAGTTCCGTTGCCCAATTCTTCTGAAATAAAACGGTATACTATTGAGAATAAACAACAGTCCCATGATAAATAATATATGCTCACAGTATTCCAATTATTCATATACATTTAATCATTTTATAATTACACTATTGCAACGTTCACCAAATTTAACGTAAAAAAAAAAAACAAAAACAAAAACTATCATAGATATTATTTTATCAAACGGTTCATTTATAGTATAACAATATTGAATTGATGACAAGAAGTCATGATAAATTAAATATAATATATAAAAGAAAACATTCAATTATTAATATATATGATTGAATATGAATAGTCTTGGTGGAACCATACCAAATTACAAAATTACAACTCGATCATTTACATCTGCCATGTGAGCAGATTTATCACCACAATAAAATAAAAAAAATGTGGATATTTATATTTATTCATATTTACTTAAGAATAAATAATAAACTCATGAAAAACACCAATGTCAAATCCTATAGGTATATCTCTCATACAGATATATAAGACACACTGATACATGCTCTGTATGTATCGGTGCCTGATGACCAACCTGCTACCGCCACCTACCACCTCCCACACGTTACTCCATACTTTAATATTCTTTTCTCGTTTTTTTTCTTTTTTTTCCATCAAACATATTAACATTCAATATCATTATTATCATCATTATGATTACCGATGCTTATGTTGCCCATGCTTGGGACCAGTTGCATTCGACTGCTCGGCTTGATTTATTTCCAATGCAATGAAAATTCAACCAAATTATCGCAAACACGTTTCACTATGTTATATTTCAACAATTGTCTCAATCACAAATATGACATCTCATACGAAGTCTATTGTATGATTATTATTTCAGCACTATTTATTCATCAAGCAGTACTCAATTTTTCGTCCGAAACTACATAATATAATTGTAGTGACCTTATGTTTATATGAAAAATTAAGAAAAAAAAAAAAAAACGAAAAAGTGGCAAATCAACGTGTATCCACTGTATGACACTGATAGTAGAGATGTAGAAAACATAAAGAAAAAAAAATGAAGAATTTTACTCAACAACAATTACGTTTGTCACGAGTCACGACGACAACGATAAAACGAGTTTTCATTGCAACGACGGGAGACACTACTCCACAAAAATACACCCTCTTCTCACACACATGACATTTATATATGTATAATACTAATTGCCTTTCACAATTATTATGAAAACATGATTGAAATATATATCATTCATCAATATTAATTGAATATTAAACAATGATATTTGCTACGCTCCATACTGAAGGTAGCATGAAATAGAAAGTGTGTAGTAGCAGTAGTATACATATGTAACAGTATTAAAACCAAGCCAGACACTCAACAAATTCGCTAATGAAAGGTATGTTTGTATGTATGCGAATGGTGAAAAGTAAAAAGATACGCATGTAAACGCGACATGTAGTTCGATTCGCGTACAAATATATTACTGGAGTGGCTGTGGGGTATAAAAATTTTTAAGAGCAATGGAGACACAATAGAAATGGAAATAACATCTTATAGATATGATACATATAGTTGTATATCGATACATATATATATATATTTAATATATATGTACATATATGGAAATGCCTTCAACTCTTAAAGCCGATGACAGCGCTAAATTATACAAGTGTCGATAACGCAAAGTGATATTAAATTCATTGTGATATAAATATAGGTATATGTACACATATATCTATATGTGGATCCATGTAGCAAATGTTTACATATGTATCAATAACCTTAAAGATATATATAAGCATAATTCAGTTGGGCAAACTTTTAGACAGAATCATTGCTGAACGCGATACATTTTTACTCTCGATAATTGTATCGATTGAAAGAGAATAAATATGATTCATTCATAGGCGTAGATATAAATTTTGGAATTTCGTACGCATCAATCGTTGGCCTTTAATACTTTGTAATAAATGCATCGAATTAGATTTATATCATATGCTTTTAATAATTAATGTGTCACTGAATGCATTTTCAAATGTTTTCATTCAGACTGAAATATTAATATGAGAATCAGCAAGTTACAAATTGTTTGCAATGCACTCACCTTTGGTTTTAATAGTCAGTACACATGTAATATACATATATGTAAATATATATATGTATCTATATCTAATATATATATTTGTATTAACCATTATGCATTAAAATTATAAAGAATGCACCGTCTTTCGCTTTTTGTTTTTATAATCTGCCAGATTCCATCAATTCAATATAAAAAGAAAGCAAATAATCACGGTATATTCTGGAATATTAATTGCCAAATAATATCAGAGATGAGGAAAACAATGTTATTTCATATGTTCATTGATGTTTTCACATTAGTCTATTGTTTATTGATAATTGTCATGAATTTTTCCAAAAATTTGGATTTTGTTGCAATCTTCTCTCGAATGTTTGATACCACGCTTGAACAGCTGAGAGAGGAACAAAATTTTCTGTTGGATTTGGAGTCATCTGTGTTTGAGTAACTGAGAAACTCGAAATATAGTTTAAAAAGTGAGTCACCATCTTTTGAGTAAATTCAACCAGTGAATCTGATCTTACAGCAGGCACAATTGCTGATAATTGCTCAATCATTGTTAAGGGTTCCACTGATATACCAATTTGTGCTACATGAGAAATCTTGTCTACGCCAAATATACTTAAATTGCTATTTTCAAATTCATGATTTTTTTTCAAACTCGATATTTTAAAAATAACTGATGGCTTGGTATTTGAAATATAACCAAGAAATTGCCAATTTGGGGGTGCATTTGGGTCGGGCCAACTGAAATATACTATAAAAAAAAAAAAAAAAACGAAATAGCATGTAATATAAGATAAAGTATAAAATATATAAAAGACAGTGGAGTATTTACCAGCCCCGCCAGTTCCTTCCGGAAATGGTATTGTGCCGGTAAGAAAAATCACAATGTGATTTACATTGTCAGCATCAGAGACATTAATCAAAAATTGATTTTCATTAATTTGTTGAAAATCCGTTTGAACCTAAAACAAATATATACAAACCAATTAATATTATATATTCACTCTTTTAATAATTATTATTATTATTGTTATTTTATCACTTATAAGTACAAGGACTATTTGAAGTATTTGTGAATATTATTAAAAAAACGCAAATTAAACAGTATGAAAAAAATTAAATGATGAAAAAAAGCGTTATAAATATAATAATGTTAATAATAAATGGCAGATGCTTACTAAACGACTCGAAACAATGATGCCAAACATTGTAGATGTCATATTAAATTTTCATAAATAATGCATGTGATATATTAATATTAAACAATTTGACAATTATAAATGTATGATATTGGTAGGATTGAATGAAAATTACAACTTTCAATTTGCAACACTATCAACTTATTTAACTACTAAAATTATGCGGCTTGTATATATAGTATACAGTAGTATATATAGTATATATTAAGCTATACGAGTAGCACGTTTTAATCAACCATAAACTCATCACTAACATATAGATACTAGTGGCATTGAGAATTTAATCGCATTGGGTATATGCGTGCATACACATGTACATTGGGCATTTTGGTCGATATTGCAATTTTCGCCTTTACCAATAGATGGCATCTACATATATATATATACAATGCATTCATACTAGAATTTTGCTTTGTCATACTTATTGTTCAGCTCATCATATACTTATTTATGTATATGCATTTGAAAAATAAACCGAAAGATAATATATTGAACTCTTTATAGTCTTCAGAGATAAATGTTTGAAAATAAAAAATTGAATGCCAACGAATCCGCGTGCTTGATTTTTCCGCGGTAAATTCAAAAATATGGACACAGAGTATGATAATGGGACCAATATGGGGTCTGTGCGTGTTCGTGTGTGAAGGAGGAATGAAAAATTGATAAGACAACGATCGAGAGTTCACATTTATATCTATAATTATATATATATATATATATATATTTTAAGTATAATATCTATATGATTTCACAAGTGATAATTTGAATGTTGTATTACACATATTTTACACCTTGGATTATATTTTCTATATGTTTTTACATATAAGTAAGTATATCCGATACATATATACTTATATCTATGTTATAAGTGTGTATAGTATTATGATGAAAGAATATTGTATCATTGCGAGGAGTGGGAATAGCAAAGTAGTGGGAGTGGAGAAAAGAATTGAGTGTAGATATTGTGTGAGAAGTTTGAGGCAGGTATGATTTCGTATCAAACTCCACTATCATACCATATTTGATGACGGAAAGAAGCAGAAAAACGCACAGGGTTTCGCGCACTTCCTTCCTTCATCGTTGCCACAACATTCGATCGCTCCCTCTCATTTTTCTCCTATCTCCCACTCCATTTTGCCACTTTTTTTTCTTTCTCTTGTGTTTTATAATGTGACATCGCGTGCAGCCATTCGCCAGTGTTGGAGCGGAGTGAAAATGAGATGGTAGCAATAGTGTGGCACATACATCAGACAAAGACGACTACATGACAAGTAGATATCGAACCGAGGGAGAGAGGGTAAAGCTACGCTTTCATGTGCTCTCATGATTGGCTAATGTGGATGTGTGTACAAACTTCACCGTGTGACATCACGTTTCATTGTTGGAGGTTTACGTCATTCGTGTAGTTGTGTGTGCAGTCCGTGAGACACACATGTAAAACTTGCTATTGCCGCGAAACAATCTCAGACTGGAAACAGTGAAAATGTCGCTACCTTAACAATATTATTGCAAGCATTTTTCACATTGCTTCAAATACATAATTGATATATTTTCAATTGTGTTTATACTTCATATTCAATATGGACACTTGAATATATCGAAATCGCATTTGCCTTGGGCTCTGTAATTAATTGATAAACTAAGATTAGTGCGCGAATAAGTGTGATATTGTTCTTTATATGTTTTATTCTATATGTCTTTGATATTACTCTGTAAATGCTTTCATTATTGTAAATACGACACATGTCAAAGTATAATATAATGAAAAATTATCATTGAGCATGTAGTGATTTTGAACGCAGGTAATATAAAAAAAAAAAAAGCACAATTTGCCATCAGATAGAATACTTTTTTATTTTTTATAATCATCTCAGTGAGATTATCACAAATCTTCACATAACAATTTTTATTTCATTATTATTCTCAATTTATATGTTATTTAATGGTAATTGTTGGTAGATTTGTGTGGTCTGATAAATACTGCAGTGCTATATATATATATATATATATCATTGTATGGTTGTAAGGTTGCAGTACACCAGACATCATTCGCAAATGTGAATGTTAAAGAGTAAAACATATATAATAGTGAAAGACTGTATTGAAGGCGCGTGTCGCTCACGGCAATCCCGCTTGGGCTTTTCCAACTCGAACGTACGAACTCGTTGTGTTAGTTCTTTCATTTTAAATATAACGGTGTGTATAAATAAGTATGAGCAATAGCGCGAGTACGCGAGGTTGCTGTCGTTCATATGTTTGCAGCGAATCCAAATAAAAAGTGCTACAATATCACACCAGCAATGTTCATTTTGTAGTAAACGATAAATGACAGGATTTAATGAAAGCTATAAAAAAGTTATGTTATTCATAGGTAATAAAAATGTTCAAATATTTATGGATTTGAAGGAATAATCATTTGGTTGGCAAAAGTATTGACAATATCAACTGTGATGACACCAATCGACATAGTATTTACATATAGAAATGTCGTATGGTAATAATAATACATATTCCAAATGTATGGGTAGCCTTGTGGTGGCTTTGTCAAGGTTATAGTCCATAGTACGTCAAGGTGCGCGTAAAATATTCAGGGACAAGTAAACGGCAAACTTGTATTTGTGCCTACATCTTGGCGAATATTTTTTTTCGATTATATTCATGTGGAAAGGAATTTATATGTTAGAGAATTAATTTTAATGGATAACTGTTTGAATCGAGTTGTTGACAATTAAAACTATTACAGTAATATTATATTTATGGTGTTTTGCAGGAGAGATTGCAGATTAATTCAAGTATTGGTATACTTAACAGGTCATTAACCAAAACAAAGTGTAAACCATAAAAGAATGAGGAAAACTTGCATTCTCATATTGTGTACCGAATTCCTCAGTGATTGCCAGACTCGACGTCTGCGTAAGTTTGGGACTTTTTTTTTTTTTTGCCCTCTATCTATCTGTCACCTTTTTCCTCATTCATTCTTATAATATTGATATATTTCAAGATGCACTAAATCAATATTTTCTCATCTAGGCAAGTCAACAATACGGTATGCGGTCACCAAATTTGTCGCAGTCTCAGCCGTATGAGATGCACCAACTACCCAACTCCATTCAGAACAAACCTAATGCCAGTATGATTGAAGATTTTTGTGTATTCACAACGATATTTGCACAACTGTGCGAGCAACGGTATTACAACATTTTATCCATTCACTATAAATTATTTATATCTTTGAATTTATCTGTTTATACATTTATTTATTTATATAATTTATGGTTTATACACATGTTTGTACATAATGTACATATTTGTACATTGATTATATGCATATATACAAAAAAAAACTCTTGTTTCAGGCTTCAAACATGAATGTATTGTGGCTAAAACCATGCTCAAAAGTTTAAAAAATGATGAAAAAAGATATTCTATATCTTGTCGTAAAAAGATTTGATATTCCCAAGTACGTCTATATATTATCGAGACAATGATTCCACTTTATTATTGTATATATCAAACCAACTAATTTTCCATTATTATCTATGACATATTAAATCACTCTACTATCAATATACGTATTCAGTTAAAATGAAAAAATGTCAAGAATTGCATAAAATTTAACAGAATTACTGGATCATCATGTTCATCAACATACGTAATCGAGCAAACAAGAAATAACATCAATATTTTTATAATTGCAGAGTAGCTGCTCCCATGAACACCTCTCATTCATTATTCTGTGATGGGAAGGACAATGAACATAAAATTGGATCAAGTAGGTGAAAGATAAAAGAGCAAATAAAAAATTACCGTCTTACATATACATGCATAGTAATATATAATTATTTATAATAACCTTGCTTGAATAGAGATAATGGCATATGAAGTATTTCTGGGTGGCTCATGTAATCCCACTACATGGCGATCAGAAATAGCGATTCCAACCCTTCAAAGACTTGGAATTACTTATTATAATCCCGTGAGTATCTGTGCATGATAAATATAAAATCGCAAACAAGTTATTTACAGTTGTAAATAAAATATATAAAATTTGATATTATTCAATGTTGTAGCAAGTTTCGCAATGGGGACCAGAGCTAATAGCTAAAGAATACGAAGCGAAACAAAGTGCGAGAGTTTTGCTCTTTGTAATAGACAATCAAACTCGAAATACTGCGGGTATCATTGAAGCGGCTCAATTGGCAGCTACGCGAAGTGATTCCCTGGTACTCGTTGTCTATCCGTATCATCAAGACCAAATGATTTTAGGAGAAACCATTTCCGCTCAGTGAGAATTCATATTTTATTAAATACATTCATAATATATCATCAAAAGGAATTCAATAATTGAATGAATATGTTGTATGTTAGGGAATATTATGATTTAACAAATGGGCTATCAGTACTTGAGTATTTTATGCAGAATCAGAGGATACCTATTTTTGAAAGCGTATCGGGTGCTCTCAATGGCACCAGCAAGGTGATATATTTTAAAACAATATATACCTATATAATTAATCGCGTTTTTTATTTTCATCAATATATCACTTTATGTTTTAGATTCTCCGTGAAGCAATCAACGTTCAAGATTTGAATGTAGAGGATGGCATGCGGTCTATGCGAATTTCAACGGTGCAAAACGGAATTGACATAATGTAACGTCATTGATTCTATGCAATCGTTGTTTTTATTATGCTTGGTCAATTCCTGTTTAAAAATACCATTTCTTTTTTTATGTTCTGCAGTACACTGCGAGAAATATTTAGATCTATAGACGTCAATAATACGGGTACAGTGCGTTTGGGGGATGTGAGTAATCAAAAATATTTTTCAATACATTCATCAAAAGTATAGTGATTATCGCCGATGGGTATTTCTAGGCTTGGATCGCATTGCAGTCCAATATAAAGTGCAATAATTCAATTTCGGAGCTGTTTTCAGCGATAAATAAATCAGGTAATATTGGAATCATAATCAATTCAATATCTTGATTGGATTCCTGATAGTGTTCGATAGAATTGTCTCTAATAATTTTCATTATTCTTATTTTTCGTTGATTTTTCATTATCTATTCATCTTTCTGTAGATACATACAATAGTGTAATGAAGAATTCAACAAGTAAGGAAGACCTGATTGAGAAACGGATCAATTTGGAACAATTTTGGGCGCTTGCAAACGAATGGATGCAGCACGTTAAATACAATGGCACAACCTGCGAAAGTGAGATACCTTCAGTTTGGAGTATATTATCTAAAAAGGCTTCGAAATTCCTTCGAAGGATCTTTGTACACCCCTTTAATCGACTTTTAGGTATTGACTAATTTCATTTGGCGCAAAAACGAACAAGGAAATAATTAAAAAAATTATTACCGTTGAAACAAAAATATGTATATATGTAATGTACAGACTATATATGTATTTGAATTAACCCACTGTGAAGAATATACTATAAACACGCAAGAAAAAAAATCGGACAAGAGAAAAATTTCGAGATGATAACTATTTTTATTCTATTCTAGATTGGACAGACTTACTCGGACTCGCTTCCGAAAAGCGCGATTTGTATATCGGAGTTGTCGATAAGGATTTAACGTGGTTAGAATCATCTGCTGTACCATTGATCGAGTAAGTATAGCTGAGTAATATTTAATAGCTCATTAATAAACTGGAAAATTGATTGTGTTTGGTAATGATGTAGATCAATGGGTTTATCGCTACATCGGCCGTGTATGAGCGAATATACTGTGAGGACATTGCCGCAAGAGCTACAACGAATGAAAAGTTCAAGATTGATTTTACTCATAATGCCGCAGCATTCACGTGGTATCGCTATTGCGGCATTGGGAGCTTATTTAATTGGTCTTCGTGCTAAGCTCACCCTGTGCATTCAATTGATGCCAGACGAGTGTATCGTATCAGGGGAACAGGTAAATATAAACACTTAATTTTTCAAGTATATGAAGCTGGCTATGGTGCACGCTGGGCATATTCACCAAGTATTTTTATTTTCAGCTAACAGAGCAGGCCATAAAAGACTACAATCGTGGTAGGATGTATCTGTCGGACTACGCAACGCGCGAAGGTGTACCTGTATTTCAGAATATCGCTGCTGCACTTCAGCATGCGATACAGCTAGTTCAAAGTTCTTGTTGACGCAGACACTCCATGTCTAATTTATTATTTTTTTTGTTTCGTTTTTTTCTCCTTGAAACTTTCTTGTCGTTTTAATTTTTATTTTTTTATACAATTAAGCGCATCAATTCAATGACTAATTTATTTTTATGCAAAAATTTATGCATCTACAATTGCACGACAACAATTGAACACGAGCCACTTTTCTACAATTACAAACCATTATTGTTCCAATTTAGGAAATAATACGCCACATAATTATATGTAGTTCTCGGAGCATATCGGATTTTATTGTATTATTATTGATTAAATGTGTTACACGATCACATTTTTCATTCGAAATCGGTGCTGGACACACGAAAATATCAAACCAACAACTGCTCGTTCTACTTCTTAATACCATCATCATTATAATCATCAATCATCATCATCATCATCATCATCATCATCATCATTATAATTGTTACTTTCTATATTATAATTTTACAAGTGTTTATAAACTCCCGAGATCTGCAGTAATGAAAATTGTACCAACGCTACTCATTACATGTAATTGAAATAAGTAGGCGGTTCGTTAATTGTGCTATTACAAAACACGAAATGGCAGATTACATCCTTGGTAACTATTTTTGTTTTTGCATGTAATTGTAAGGATACGACGACGAAAATTTGATATGATAATATAGACAAACTCACATGAATAATCAAGTGTATTGTTCAAGATTGAGCGAACACGGGTAACATAACAATAAATTATAGGTTAAAACTAATGAAAATGTCAAGATCGAGAGAAAAAAAAAGCTCAACACATTGCATCATTTATTCAAACTCGACAGGCGGCTCAAGAGTTTTCAGTTTATTACTGTTTTTGTTTCTCAATATTCTTTTTTAAATAAACAATTTTCATAAACTATCAGTGTACGTAAACAAATTTAGTATGACATTAATATATGAATGCATGAGCTGTATATGTAATAATATTGTAGCTATCAAATATTTTCCTCCATTCAGTCATTTTTGGTGATTTCATTCTCCATTTGGCCATTCTAAAAATAGTATCGCTTTATGTTTTTCAAAGATAATAATACTGGTATCATTACTGGTAAAAACAATGGTATATAGACGGCATATCTGTAAAAATTTTAATTTCAGACATATTATTGAAAATTATTGAAACGAATTAAAAAATGCATGCAATGTTTCTTACTTTTGATCATCAGGAAAGTATAGGAGGGCCAACAGTGATGGGTCGGTGAACGCAGCTTCAGCAATTAAAAAAGCATCTCTGCTTAAAATAAAACCTTCTTTGAGTTTACCATCACGTAACTTCTCCGCGGAACGTTGAGCAAGTTCAAGAGCGTGATTGATTCTATGACCAACGGTATCAGTAATAACAATATTACTAATTTCCTCAAGAAGTTGTGCCAACGACTGAAGAGTGAGCTTGGCTGATGTGAGTTGTTCGATAGCACGAACTCTCAAAAGTGCGTCCAATTCCCAATCTCTTACATTTAATTCTTCAATAGGAGATACGGTAACGCCTGGTATTGCATCCTAAATAACGTCTCACAAAACAGATGTAGTTCTGATAATTTTTCGAATGCAGTGAATTAGGATACTAAGGCCAATGAAAAATAAAAATGTCATATAAACATACCGGCTGTGAAATACCCAATAGTAGTTTTAGTTGTGCCAAGAAAATCCCCATTATTGTAGTGTGATTGGGAGTGAAATCAACTGTCTCATTGGTATGCGTTGATGTTTGTTTGCACATATCAAATGGCGGATTTGAAATAACAACTCCACCCCATCTTGGCGATAAAAAGGCCTCGACATCACTATTTAATGACTTTGATCTATGGCCAGTTCTTGTATAAATGTGAAGTGGTGATCCACTACACGGAACAATGTATGCAACGAGATTGATGCATGGATGTAAACTTACCTGTGATGCTTCAAAAAAGATCATTATAAATGACAAATAATCACGATATATATATATATATATATATACCTGTATTTTTTTTATAAAATATATATGTATACTTATATACCGAGCTTTTTTTCCAACGGGGTTATTAATTGTGGTAGAATGTCTTCTAATAATGCAAAATGTCGGCGTGACTGGCTGCTATCGGGAATTTGCTTTGGTATTATATCCAATGGCATAAAGTATAACCACTGTGATTTGACAGAAAAATTTGCCATTAATGAGAGTCGATTTAAGAAAGGTTCGAGATAATCTAGAATTACCGAAAAAATTCATAATTATAATTAAAATATTGTATTGTTATTGATCAATATATAATCTATATACTTTTAGCTGAAGCGGCAAGATTCCATTTTACATGTAATTCTTCGGGATGTGGATTGATGAGTGTGAGTAGGATATCGAATGTTGAACTGGCTGGGAATCGTCGCCGATTCTCCATATCAAGACTATATTTGGTAGGATCTGCTAAAGCATCTCTGGTAAGTATAAGTGATTTTTCACGTAAAATCATTTGAGAAACTATTTGTACCAGTTTTGCCCCACCTATATATAAAATTATCACATAGTTATTTACAACTTATCTATACGTTTTGCATACATTCAAATGTATGTATAATTATCATTTTTCTTGTTGTGTATATAATTTAAAAAAAATGTTCACTTGTATCCGTAGGAAAGAAAATAGTTCTCTTAGATCCAATTACAATAGTGTACAAATTCGGTGCCTCAAGCAATAATAAGTCACCCGCTGCTAAATTAAATGTTTTAGTGGCAATTTCTTCATGATCGTGTGTGGAAAATGCTGAATTTACGACATTTTCCGGTATAACATTGTACGAAACGTCCACATTGTATAATGCTGTAATGATAAATTAAATAAGTAAATGGAAATTCATTAGCAGTTATGTGTACGGGTAATTTTAGGATTATCGTCGTTTTTTTTTCTATACTGTTTTCGTGAATTATATTATCATGTGTATATCATTTAGATGAGCTTCCTTGCATTGCGCAATAACTATACGTAGACATTCAATTTTCCACAATAGTGAATAATTTGTTGTAGTTTAGATATGTTATCATATGTACAGTCTTTTACAATGAGTAATTCATGCGGGGTAATATATTTTATCTATTCGTTTTATCGTATTATATTTTATATATTTACTCACTTGAATTTTGTAATACTTTTTTGAAATGGCCACTGAGAATTTCAGCACGGCCACGAGAGATTGATGCAATTAATATTCGGCACCGGATACTTGTGTTTAAATTTGAGAGTTCTGAAATACCAGAATAAGGAAGTGGAACTCGAGGTACTGCTGTTGTCTGCCACCATAGCGGTACTCCAATTCCAATAAGTATTACCGCAAAGGAAATGCTGGCGTACACCCTGTATTTTTCTGTAATAACGTCAACTTGGATTATTTATTGTCATTACTCATTTTTCATATATGGCATATGAATAATAAAAGCGCTTGATAACCTGAATACAAGTCAATAAACCGATTCAGTAATTGGAGCACACTATATATGAAGAAATGTAAATACTTAATCTCTGATAATTTCGAGTTCTCCAACAAGACTATTATATGCGGACTTATAATCGTGATAGGGTAACTGACGGGAAACGAATGGTCGAGAAACGCACAACAGACAAGAAGCAGAGAAAGGGAGAAGGGGCTAACAGCATCACAAAGCAAAAACGAGTCGATGAGGGTTCTCAGTAGGTCCTCAGTTCATGTAGAGACGCGCACGAAATCCTGAGAAACTGCATTATTTGTCTTTGATCAAGAATACCTTGAGTTGTTTTGATTAATAAATTAATATTGTACGGTTAAACGATAATAACTGTCTGAAAAATGTAATAATATTATTACCCAATATTTTTTTTTTCACCACGTTTAGCGAAAATTCTGTGATTTTTCGTTCACAATCAAGTGAGTTATCATGAAATCAAATAATTATTGAATGTACAGTGATCATTTGCGGAGAAAATGGTAAATATAAACTAAAAATATACATGAATATCTTTTACAAAAACATCAGTATTGGAATTGTGATGATACAAAAGTAAATATTTGTATGAAGAAGACTACAAACATATATAATACTGCGCGGCTGTGAGTTTTCAAAATACTCAAAAGTGTTACCGAATATATGCGGGGTCAGGAATACAAGAACTTCCTCATGGTCTTCTGATGAATAAAACATTAATCACCACGTTATATATTGCAATTTGTGTTGTAAACATAAATTGAATTCTTGATATTGTGACCACTATTGAATTCATTCAAATTTATTACGGGTTCCAAATGCATCAACTGCAAATAATAGCGATTTAATTATTTTTAAATACAATTCGTAATAAAGATAATGCATATAGCATTGGCAATAAATGATTGAATAGGGAAAATGTTGAGTTATATTATTAACCTCGTGTCAATTGACAAGATGTATGACAATGCCACATCAACACGACAGCTGCTACGTCAACTATGTAGTTTTATCACCATGCACTATACAATAAATTAAACTGTCCCTATTTTTTGCTTCTTGCTTCTGCACTGGCACAATTGTGAACAAAACAAATAGGTACTTGACGTTTACTGCACTGCATTAAATTGGAACGGGAGATCAAGTCGAGTATTGCCGTGAGAGTTTTACTGAACAAAAACACTTTTGCAGAATCTATTTACCCCATTCACACCTACACTTACATTTTTATTGAAATAAATATTATACGTCTGTTGACAGTAATTCGCATGAGCGAAGGGTAGCACGATGGCATCCGGGCGCGATCACAATGTTATTATAAAAATGGAGGTTGACGATGGAGGGTATGTAAATGATTCACTTGATATATTATAGTTCTATTATAATAGTATTCTACCAGCTGTGTACAATATCAAATGACATATGTACATTGATAGGCAATATATTTGTACATACATATATATGCATATAAAACAATATATCATATATACGTATATATATTATTTACGGAATAGTTCCAGAACAACAGTAAATGATCGTACGCCCAATCTTTACGTTAAATTCATTGCTATGTATTGGCGATCATTTATATTGGTATTATGGCCACTTGTACTTGCACCCCTTGTGATCATCAATGATAGTAGAATGTACAAATGTCTTTACGTCATTGCTCTGATGGCTATGTATTGGGTAACAGAAACACTGCCTCTACCCATCACTGGCATGATTCCAATAGTCTTATATCCACTTATGGGCATCCTAAGTACATCAGCAACTTGTGACGCATATATCAATGATACGACCATGATGTTTCTTGGTAGTCTTGTAATTGCCGTTGTTATTGAAAATTCTGGGCTGCATATGCGAGTAGCCTTATTCATTATCAAACTTATTGGTTGCAGCCATAGAAAGTATGAGTATTATCTTGTATATCATCTAAATTATATATATTTGTGACATGTTTTTATAATCAAGTGGATCCAATTATTTCAGACTAAGTCTCGGACTTTTTTACGTTACAATGTTTATTTCCATGTGGATTTCCAATACTGCCGCCACTGCCATGATGATTCCCATTATAGAAACCGTTCTTCTCGAATTACAGGCGGTATATTATTGACATTTTTTCTTTCCTATTTATCATAAATACATTGTAATAATAATGATAATCATTTGTATTTACATGATTTTTAGCAAGGGCTGGGTGATATGTTTGAAGCGGATGAGGCCAATGATTCTAATAATGCCAATCCTGAGGGGTAAAATCATATTGAACAATTTCTATCATGAATATTGATCATTCAATTGTATCATTTATACTTTCTAGATCCAAGAAACCCACACATATCACAATGTTATATTACTTGTCAGCTTCTTATGCCTCGAGTATTGGTGGAATCGGGACAATTGTAGGTAGTGGCACAAATTTAACGCTCAAAGGAATTTATGAAGAGTATGTATACTTATAGATATTAAATATATCCTTTTAGAGCGATCATGACAAATTTATTTATTTATAGACGATTTAAAACTGGGCCAGGAATAAATTTTGCCTCATGGATGCTGTATTCAGTGCCGCCAATGCTTCTCATGGGATTTTTAACTTGGCTGTGGCTACAAATTATGTATATGGGATTATTCAGACCACAGAGCAAAGACGCTCGGGCAATTGATATTGGTGAACAAGGGGAAAAAGTTGCGACTGCCGTGATTGATAAAAAATATAAAGAACTAGGACCAGTTACATGGTACGAATCGATTGTAGGATTTCTCTTTATTGTGGTTGTTCTTCTATGGTTCTTCAGGAAGCCTGGATTCATACGTGGATGGCCATCTTACATCACAGATCTGTCAGTTTCATAGGTTTTTTCATATTTCGAAAGCATAATTTTATTTACTTATATTTACTTTTTTTCTATCCCTCCTCGATTAGTCCTGTGAAAGATTCAACAGCCGCTATTGGTTTTACTATTCTCCTCTTTGCAATACCGTCCAAGTTGGATTTCCTTTCGGCATTTGACAGGGATCCAAATAAACGACCGACTAAATTATCGCCGGCATTGATTGATTGGAAGACAATACATTCAAAGATGCACTGGAGTTTAATATTCGTTCTTGGTGGCGGCTTTGCCATTGCAACAGGAAGTACAGATTCTGGACTCTCCTCCATGCTTGGCGAAGCACTCGGACGCTTAAAATACATCAATATTATCGCTACACTCTTTATTGTTTGTTCATTTGCCGAAATTATAACGGAATTAACGGCGAACGTTGCGGTTGCAAATATAATTCTACCAGTATTGGCAGAAATGGTAAACAAAACAGATTGAACTCGTCCAATTGTCCTTTCAATATTACATTTTATCCCTTCCAATCCAATTGGTGAAATTTCAGCAATTTCCATATTTTCTTTTGCTTCTTTGCACTCACCATTCTGTTTTTTTTTCTTTTCTTTCTTCTATCTAGTGTGTCGCTATTCATATTCATCCATTGTACCTGATGCTACCAGCTGCTCTCTGCTGTTCTTTTTCATTTCATTTGCCTGTTGGGACACCACCAAATGCAATTGTCGCTGCAGCAAGTCACATCAAAACAACTGACTTCATTATCGCTGGTATTGGTCCAACGATTATCACTTTACTTGTAACGTGCATTGCATGGAGTACGTGGGGAGCTTATGTATTTAATTTACATGAATTTCCTACGTGGGCTAATGAAAAATGAGTATTTCGAATATTTCAATTATGTTATATCAACAAAAGTTTATACATTCATCAATTATATCAACATGCAAATTATATTCTCAAAAACAATAATAAATTTGTTTTTTTCTCTTCAATATAACTCGAAATGCCAAGCTGTCTTAATCATAGTAAATGTTAATTATAGTAAATGGGCAATATGACATGCTTTTGTAATCATATATGTGGATTTATATGTTATTTAGTAAATACAAACTCACCATAAACGTCGTTATCATTATTGACGATTTTTTCACTTGAATAATTCATGTCACACATATGTTTGCAGTTCCTTATATTTATAAAACTCAATTATTATCTATGCGTTTATAGAACCATTCGAAATTATCAACTGTTTTTTCTTTTTTGATATGCTGATATTACAATCAACAATTAAATGTTTTCATTCAACTTAACCTCTTCTTATATACTGTATTTAATAGCAATGCCTATGATTCATATGTGATATGAATACAATTGGTATTTTATTTTATCGGAAATAGAATCCTGGGTTAATTAGTACCGAAAATTTATTAACGTTTATTAATAATAATTATTACATATATTCTTATTTTTCATTGCTGTACAGTAATGTATAACCAACCTAGGCAAAGATAGCGGTTCGGGTATGTTCGCCTTTTTTTCCGACTACACACACACATATATACATATATATATATATATAT
>CAJUYH010001038.1:96148-125789 GCA_910591685.1 Galerucella tenella
ATATATATATATATATATGGCTTGCCAGTGTATCACTACGCTTGTGCGATAAATGAAAATTGAATATAAAGCGGAGCACAAAGTTATTGTGTTTTATTTTTTAATGACAATTATATCAGTACTTTGCAATATAGCAACGACAATTGGGTCAGATGAACTGAACGTAAATAGAGGAAATGCATTCAAAAATATAAGCGCGCATACGTTTAGCGACGATATTGAATTGAGAGAGTATGTATTGGAAGAGGAACTATACCGAAGATAGCCGAGGTCTACTCATCGAGTTGATACGACTCTATTCAATATAAATGTATATATATATAGATGTATGTAGATATGATTCATTTGTCGAATCAATATTGGCGAATTTTTCATTTGATGAAAAGTGATTTTCCACACAGGAATTATACAGAGAAATTAGATACATAAAAAGCTCGACATTTTTATTATATTAAACAGGAAAAATATGAAGAATCAGTTGTAGCAGATGGAGTATTTTTCCATAATATTATAGTCTATGAAAAATTAATTATAGAATATTTTTGGGAAAAATAATGGGGTGCCTGGAAAACGTATACTCGCTGCAGTATTACGCTTATTCACCAGATGTCGTATTGCCACTTGTCACATCCCAATATACCTATACAGTACTAGACATTCACAGATTCAAATCACTGTCGGTATAAAAAAATTGTGATTAGTATATAGATATATATATATATGTATATTATAATCAACACAATTTTTGAAATTGTTCATTTTATTTTACATAATGATACGAGGTATGTATTCTTATCTACGTGTATATATATATATATATATTATTTTGTAATGTATTGGTGGAAAATGTAAAGTATGGCAGCGAAAAATAATGTCCAATTGAAACCATAATAACTCAATACAATGCCAATGTCTATATTATTACCATCAAGTTGTAGATGACATTAAACGCATACACACATACATATGGCATATATGACATAAGCGTATTGTATATACACATGCATGAACATATGTACATCTATATACGCATGACTTTGAGCTGTTGTTGCGTGCGCATAGTTGAGGTTATGTTTAAATTACATACGTTATATAGCCTCCATCATATACACGCAAGTGTGATATATGGACTTGGACTTAAGTATCATATTATTTCGCAATATAGTATCCTGCGGGTAGAATCATATCAATTCTGTGATACCCATCCTTATACCCTGAATTCGTCCATGGTATTTTACTGAGGAACCAAAATAAATAAATTGTATAAGAAGGAGAAATCAAAAGATAAATTGATGGTTGAGTGTGAATATCAGTCAAAAATCGATTTGCTTGGCATCATTTTACCACGTTGACGGCATTTAAAACGATATTTCCATTGAGAGCTGAATTATATATCTCTTCAACCAGCTTTTAATACGCATGTATGTATTATATGTGTATAATGTATAGTAATGGTCATTGTTGTTGCGCCGATAAATTTGATATTGGATATATACTGTTATGTTTCATCCAAATCTCTGGTAAAATTCGTTTGTTGTTAATTATATGAATATTTGAAATGTTTCGGATTATTTCAAATGACATTGCAAATAGATATAAGATATTTGTGAGCCAATTTGGTATTTGAAAACATAGAAAGACTTTTGCGAGAATATCCAAAAGTACTGGGGTCCACAGAGATGCAGCGAAAACAAATGTTGTCCGGAGTGTAATGGCGAATTTCTTTATATTATCTGCTTCTCCTCTTATATTTATAAATTTATCAACCTTAATATCCGATTTTTGAGAATGACATGGGCTATCATCATGTTGCCCAGTGATACAATCAATATTCAATCTTTTTTTCAATACTGCGGATGGTGTAATGGTAATATTGGTCATTACGTCTGTATCATCAGTTACTTTCAACTTTTCCATAACACCAGAATATATGTATTGACATTTTATATATAAAATGATAAATACAAATATTGTTCCAAAATATACGATGAATAACGAGACAATCAGATGAATCTTCAAAACAATCGGTGATATGAAACACCAATTTTTCATACATACAGGATTCATATATTCTGTTTTACAAGAATTTCCCGTGATATTCAGTTGAAAAATTAAATCGTATGTATTTACACTTTTGTTTTGGATATGATCATACAGTAGATCTTTGATTACAGGAGGGTCTGTGTTCTCATCGAGTTCCACAGGTTCACTGTATGTCAAATTATATAATTCCATGATTGCCAGGTTGTTTGTTAATTGTGGATTGCTATCTATTGAAGATTTATTTATTATTAGCTCCGATACATTTTGAACTGATTGTACAATTTCACGTATTTTTGAGACAATGTTATTTATCGTCAACACTGGTCGGGAAGATTTTGCCAAATGCAATCTGGTGGATTTATAATTATCCAATTTATTATTTTTAACATGTAATAAAGAATTATTAATGTCATTGATATTATTTCCATCATATACAGTCACAATATTTTCATTTTTTCTTTTGTAATTATCATCCAAAGGGAAATTCATGGTATAAATGCATATTGAATCGTGCGATCGTGATGACATATTATAATCGTTGTACCCACCAATATACAGGATTACAACTAATATTATAGGTATAATCCATTGACTAATGACAGTTAATATTGTCAAAGTATATTTATGTTTTTTTTTTGATCCTGATCTTGGTATTGAAGCAAATTGTCCTGAATTTATGCAATGAGATGAATCAACCGTAAATCGACTGCATTTAATTTCAATACGTTTAATATAATAATTGCAGTGAAGTGTTTTACCAAGTAATGAAACAAAGCTACTGGCAAATGGGACAAGAAACAATGCATAATGCAGTAGAACACTTGACAAATTGCAATTTGTAGGCGTCGTCAAAAATTCATTATAATCCGAATTTTCAATATTTTTCAATGTTCCATTTTTTTCATCAGATTGAAAAAAATTGATGACATTATATCGATTAAGAAGTAGTATTATTGCCAAAATGATGTCACTCAAAAGATCCGAAGTAGCTAACACATATAATGATGAGAAAATACCAAATTTCATATTTCGCCATTTCAATAATAATATGAGACAGATGAAACTTGTAATAATTAAAATCACTGCAATAACACTAAGTATAGTTGAATGCATTATGAATATTGTTGACAGTGCTTTGAATTTGTATAATGTATGACTGTTTGAACTGCAATGAAATTTTCTTATATTACTACTTTGTGACCAGACATTTATGCGGGCGTATTGTGTGAAACTTTACTATTAGCAAATATAATACAATTGTAAATTTAAAATTTCAATAATGGGGGAAAATATTAAAATGATGCGGGTGACATAATCAAAATGAAATATCAAATACAGTAACATAATGGTGATAGTGCATGTAAAATATACTTAACTATTCATATTCAGATCGTAATATATACATATAAATATTTTTGATTGTATAGAAACCGTTGATAATTAATTAATAATGTTTTTATAGTATTGCAATGTCATTGAGACGTCGAACAGATGCTGGAATGATTCAAAAAATATGGGACGCCATCAAAATCACAGTGAATCAAAGAAGTTTACCGAGCAATGACCGGATTGTACGACATATTGCACGTGTACATGGTATGAGTGAACAGTTAGCGCAAGAGGAACTCAATAATGCCGTACAGGATGGTCTTGTCTTGTTGAAGAAAGCTCAATCAAAGACTGGCGGCGATCAGGAGAGTTATCGTTTGCCATTAGATCCTTCTGAGGACGATGGTCACGATTGGTATTGTTTCAAGTGTCAATTGGGGGGTGCTGTAGAATTTTGCGAATCATGTTTCCGGGTTTATCATTTGAAGTGCCACACATCAACAACAACCAGTGATAAAAAAATTTGCCAACTTTGTGAGGAAATAAATAATGACACTCATAATAACGATATATCTGCACTCAATCATATACTTGGTTTTACTTGTGGCCATCTGAAAGCAAAATTACCACCGGAAATCACAAATAGAACGATTGTTGCTGATAGTTCAACAATTGAAATACCATCTGGAGCTCTGTCGGGACCAACATGGATTAGTGAAGGCGAGGATGCCTGGCGACCAAGAGTTTTAATTAAAAATCATATGGATTTAGCAATTATGGAGGCGAAAACAAAGAAAAATGAATACAAGTGTCTTGCGGAGTTTCAGGCAGATGCACAAAATATTTTACACAATATTATAATATATCATGGAGGTAAAGACGAAAATATTAATTTGTGTTATTTATGTTTATAGAACTTGATATGTTGTATAATTTACGACAATTAATTGAATTGTTTAGAGAGCAGTGTTATTGGTGAAATGGGAGTAATAATGTATCAAGATTGCTGTTATGATTTGAAAGAAATTCGTCGTTGTGCTGATTGCTACCGGATATCAAACGAGAAGTCGGAAAAAATGTGGTTTTGTATACCGTGTGATCCGCCCCATCAATTAGTTTATGCCAAACAAAAAGGCTACCCCTATTGGCCGGCCAAAGTGATGGAAGTAAAGGAGGAGATGTATGATGTGAGATTCTTCGGTGGGCATCACATGCGTGCCAATATTGAAAAGATTTGCATTAGGCCAATCAATGCCACTTTGTCAAGCCTCCAGGTAAATAATAATTGATGGATATTACCATCTCAATACGCATACACATGATAATCAAGTATTGATCTACCAGTATCTCGCAATTTAACAATGTATTACTATTTATCTCAAATAATTATTTGCTCTGGCGTCTGCATAATAATATACTAACAATAAATTATTGCACAGCCGTCGGAAAAAGGAAAGTGGAAGGAAATGAAGGTATGCATGTTTGCGTGTTTTATTCAATAATTTGTATACAATCTGTCATACATATGCTATTATCATTGAATTGATAAACAATTCTGAGAAATAAGTTTAAGCTGTCATTCATATTAATATCACTTCTATCACTAGTTTTGGTAATTAGTCTGGTGCAAGTGATATATATACATATATATAATATAAATATTTTTGGTCATTGTTATTTTTCATTACTGCAGATTAAACGTTCAACTGCTTGGAATCGAGCGTTCGAGGAATTGAAACATCATCAGAATTTATTGCAGAAGCTTGCTAAATGTGATAATATGTGCAATTCTGATGATAATGATGGTCCCAAGCCAGCTAAAATTCGTAACATTCAACCCGCTGGATCAATGGTAGCGTCATCTAATGGGGTTTCGCCCGTCAAACAGATCATCAAAGATTTACGAGTGAAAGTAGAGAGGTTGACGTCCGATGGACATTCTGAAACACAGCAACTCAATCAAATCAAAGTAGAGAGAACTATTGATAATGACAGATCAACAAGTGAGGATAGGCAGGTTCCACATTTACCAGTTGCTGAGGACGAGCCGGCTCGCGAGATTTCTAGTACATGCCCACAGGGATTGAAAAAGGAAGGCTCACAGGAGGACATGGTGACTTCGAGCTCGCAAGAGCCAAGATCCAAGTGTGTTCTCGTTCAAACGGATCAAATTCCATCGGACTCTGTTCCAGCCAAGGTATTTATACGCTGTATCTATGTTCTATTTGAATTTATATTAAATCCCAATAAGCAATTGGTTATTTGTGATATTCATTATCGTAAGTATTCCAGTAGTACGTGATATGTTTTCAGGTTAAGCGGGAGCGTAGGACTTCTGAGCAACCGACGACAACGACCTTGGAAAAGCTTCGCAGAGAGCTCGAGTTGGATAAATGTCGAGAATTGGAACGATTACAAGCAGAACACGCAAAGGAAATCCGACAACTAACTGATAAACATCAGCAAGTTATATCAGAAATAAAAAAGAAACAATGGGTAATTTTTTCAATTACCACTATTACATCGGCATAATTATCAGTATTTTTTAAATATATCCAGCGTGACATTGAGTATTGTTAAATTGAATTTATAATTAATATTGCAGTGTTACAATTGTGAGGCTGAAGCAATATACCATTGTTGTTGGAATACAGCGTACTGTAGCACAGATTGTCAGCAAATTCACTGGCAGCGGGAGCATAAGCGAGTTTGTCGACGTAAACGCTAGCTTTTCATAGGCAATGAAACATTAATCCAATTGGATTCCATTCGATGCATGTTCTTCGTAATGATCATGATAATGATAATTATATTTGATACCGGTGTGTATTATTCGAATTAAAAACAGAGGAAAGAAATATATGTACATATATCATTGGAACAATCATGTTGTAATATGTATACATATTATTATTATATTGCTTATTGATACTGAAGAGATATTATCAACAATTGTCGATTTGATTTTTGATTAAGGAAATGAAACATTAAAGGGAATGTTGTAAATTTGTTCATTGAAGTTGAAGCACTTGATCGTAAAAATATACATGAGGTATATATAGACAAGTGCAGTATAAAGGGAATTGGTATTACACAATAAATAATTATCATGTTATCATGTTTCATTGTTATTTGGGTAAATTGTAGGTTCACAAATGTTGACAAATTATTGTTTTTCAATATTATTAATTCGCATATTGTAAATTGTGCGATGTATAACATATCATCATTTTATACATGTTGACATAACTATGTAATATAGAATATTATTGGAAGCGGATGCTGGATTCATTTCATCGTGTTATTGATTATAAACACCGATCCCAAAGGTAAATTTGATGTAGTTTAAACACAATCACACATTAGCCTGCTGTAGATACTTCATATGAAATATTATCACCATATATCAACAATTCTGCAGATGTGGTATGTTCCATATACATATCCTACATAATTCGTTATTTTTGTTTTTCATATATTGTAATCGTTGACATTTTAATTTGATGAAATATATAATACTATTGCAAGTTTTTAACCAAATATTTCATATTTGGAAACTCAATTTTCTGCATTTTCTCTTGTATTTATATGGGCACACATAAATTTGTATTATTTGTTCATCAAACAAATGATGTACTTATATCTGTTTATTTTCATCACCATTTTAATATTTATAAGATTTATATTTATGATTTGGAAGAAAAATGGGACTCAATAAATAAATAGATATTGAAATGGAAGGTATTGAAATTTCTCTAATTGAGTTTTTTCTTTTTTTTTACAATATATTACTGAGAAATGGATGAATGTTATTAAATAATTACCATACATATATTACAGTCGATAAGACATAGATGAATTTAATACTATGAATCGTGATTAGCTCGTACTTCTTCACTCGCAATCGCCAGAGCCTCGTGAACTTTTTCAGTATAATCTGATATCTGAACGAAATTTACTGCATCTGCAGTATTATACGATAGTGTATCTAATAATTCTATTTCTTCCTGAGTTAAATTTTCACCCAGATGTTTTAATGCACTTAATATTTCATGCAATTGCCTTTCGGTTGTTTCTTTACCAATTTTTCCAAGTTTTGCATCTCTTTGGATTGATATAAGTCTATCACGCAGCTGTTTCGGCTCTCTTTTACTAAACATTCTAATTACAGCAGGGGTCCTAAATGAATCACTTATAGCGGCCTGAATAGCCAATTGCATGGCTCCAAGACCATCGACCAAAGTCATATCACCTGATATCATTCTCTGGAGACTTTCATTGAGCTCTTTCATCTGATCCATAGTGTCTCTTTTAGTTTCTTCATATTCTGTCGGATCCAATTCGTCTCTGTGAAAACAAATTTTATATATTTTTTCATAAGATTATTAAACAGTAGTCAATGTTGAATACCCACCTGCATTCATCTAAATCCTCCAATTGTTGTATCAACCGCTCCAATTGATCTTCAAGATTTTTTTTCAAAATTTTGGTTTCCTCTTTTCCGTACGAACTCATTTTGTTTATATACCTTTCATTCATCAAGATGCGAAATGTACACAATTATATATACGACATATGTGACATGCAGCATGCATATATATATATACTTCCTGTGAACTTCCATTCGTTGTTCATTTATCGCCCATAGGGATACAACAAACGCATACGTACCATTTTAAATTTCGCGCGCAAACCTCTGTATGTTAATTCATACGAAATAGAAGTTTCCTTCTATATCGCCAGTAAAGTTGGACTATCGGGCAACGATCGAGAGTACATGCATGCACAAACACATATTTTATAACCCACATGTATATATATATATATATATATATATATGCATGAGAAATATGAAATTGAATGTTGGCAGACCTGGATGTTATGTTGAAACATTTGACCGCACTGCGGCAATAGTGTTGTGGCATTCAAGTGGCAATCAAAGGCATCACATTGTGAGCCATAGAGTATGCTACCGAGTTCGTTCGATAATGTGTGTACGTTTTCGTTTTCTCTTTCTTTTTTACAATTAGGAAGATAAATCAAGTGATCATCGGTGAGATTGAAATTTCATCAAAGTATATATTGATGACCCTTGCCATTAACGGATACAATAATATTTTTGTGAATATCAACTACATGAATACAATTTACATGTATTATTATACGCATTCATAAACGATACACCATTTGGTGGGTTGAGATTGACTGTGTGAGTGAGATCTATAGAAACCGAGACAGAAAAAAAAAGAGCGATAAAAAGACGAAAAGATTCCGACGGATAAACAAGGACATTGATGTTATGTTCCGAAAGTAAATGGATTTCGAGAGCGTATGATCAAAGCAAAAGAGAAAGAAATAAACGATTATACATTTACTTATCAAAGTAATATTAAATATAAATTTGGGAATAATTGGCAGTAAACGTGGAGAAAGTGCATATACTGTGTGTGTTGCATATCTCACACAAGCCTTCCGTTCATCATTGTCGAAAAAGTTACAAGTCTCTATGTGGACCAAAACAAATCTCAAGGGTAAAAATTTGTATGTAGAGGACAGCTCGGAGGGCGTATCAAGCCTGTTGATCCGGCGATAAACAGTATGCCTGCCAAAGGGAAGCATCATCACTTGTCTCACCATCATCATCATCATCAATCGCAACAACAGCAACAGCAAATTCATCAACAACAGCATCAGCAACACCAACATCCACAGCATCTTGTCAATGTTCATCAGCCTGGCGGGGCTGGTACACCACAGCCATACAATACAGTTGTTGCCACTCCACGAGGATACGTTTCGCATGGTGGTGAGCTATTCTTATACTGTTTTACGATAAAATATTTAATATATATATACATATATATGGATATGTATGTATGCATTAGTCGATGAATTATTGGCAGTGAGAAAAATATTACCATCAACGGTTATATTGATTTTCCGAACGATAAAATATGATAATTACAGATATTGTTCGTGCATTGCACAGTTATAGGTTAGGTTTGTAGTATGTAAAACCGCATGGCGCATCATTGATACATGATGATAATAAGATTTTTGATAGGTGCATTTGAACAAGTGTAGCAATTAAACTTGTATTATTATATGATAATATAATAGGACAAGTTATATTTTTTTTTAGTATATATGAATAAAATGTTATAGTAATTGAATAAATAGCAATTGATTGCAATATTCAATATATTGCAAACACATATCAATGCTTCAACATTAGATTTGTATATGCAAAAATGTATGTACACTTGCGTGCTGTCACGTATATATTGAGAAACAATTCCCATCTATAGATAAATGTAGAGGGGAGAGGGGCCCCTCGAGGATTTACTGATAATTACGTCGACAATGGTTTTATATTTATTGGGAAAATGTATCGGTACATAAAAATATATATTATTTATTATCACGTTAGATATTTGCAAAATTGCTTTACGATTCCCAATTATATTTTGCTCTAAATGTTGGTTCATATATATATTTTTTTATTGATAACAAACAATGGGGTAAGTGTAAAAATGAATTACATAGTTAGGACATGAGTGAATGAAGCAGAACACCTAACAGGAGAACAGGAAACCAGTAGCGCACGTATAACAGCGGTTTGAAGAAACTCAGAAACATGCGAGAATATCCCCACCTCACTGTGTGCTCGTCGTCTACACACGCATACCCCCATTTATATATATATATATATATATATATACTTGTGAATACATAGTTTATGCAAGTCCGTTATGTTGGTGTACATGTGGCAATCAAGCCGCGCGGCACACGTGTCATCTAATTCATTGTAAGTTACTGTTACACTTTTAATTTACATATTAACATTTGTATTGATATTAACAATTGTCCTTTAATTATATGGCGAACATACTGATGATGTGTTACAAAAAAAAAATTACCTAAATTATACATAATATTTGTATTTAATATTGAACATCAACCTGAGCATCGTGCGTTTCTGATGGGAGAATTAGTTAATTAGAAATTTTTCTTTCTATTGTTATTTGTCATTTTACTTCAAGTTTTAATTTAAGTTCACGGATGGAATTTACTGAAAAAAAGATGTTGATAGCAAAAAAAAATGGTGGCGTATGATTATATATGTATATATGTGGATATATATATAGCTATTGAAAAGTAATGGCAGACTGGAGGTAAGATGTTAAATTCAAAACTGAAATAACTGTGAAGAGAATGTTCATTTACAAATGTGATATACATATATTAATTGTGTGCAATATTACACATTTACAATGCGTAAAAAAAAAATGAAACAGAAAAGTTATGGTGGAATTTTTCTTTATTCCCATTATAATTAATCGCAAATATTTCGAATGAATGCATTTTCATTTTGAGTTGAACATCAATTTTGGATTTAAAGATCTCGTGAACGACCGTTACAATGCAACATTTGTGGGTTATAATAGCAAAATGATATACATTTACAATCGCCCTCTTAAAAAAATACAGACTGGCTTAAGGATTTTTTTCTTTTTTTTTTTTTCACCAATTATATACACGGCATTGTCTGGTTGCAAAATAGGAGTATTAACCATTGAATGTGACGGTGCCATGTCGTGTTACTGTTCACTCGCCAGGTTATATTTCTATCCGCCATTCCCCACCTCGCACATTGCCAAGACGAGAGGTTATATAATGTCATGATTGTATTTTTATTGGATATATTGCAAATTGCTTGGTTGATGCATATTGTAAAACAATATAAATGTTGTTCTAGCACAAAAGACTGTGTGTATTACAATTGAATTGTAAAAGCTTAAACTTGTATATAATAACGTGGAGATTGATAGGTCATATCAAGTCCAATTTAATGGTGATTTGAATTAACACATGAATATATAGTTGACAATTTGAGAAAGTAACACGTGCTTTCTCACAGTTTAGCTGCTGTGATCATGATGTTGAAGTAAATCTGGCATTCGTTCAACAAATAATTAATTGAGATGTGCATTCTCATAATTAACAATTATTAGTATGGATTTATCGTGGGTTATTCTCATGTAATAAAATAGACGTTGAGCGTGTTAGGTGCAACGAGAAAGTTGTCCAAGAAGAAACGGTTGGAGGATATCGGACTGCATAAGTACTTGACATATCGACATTGATGGGGTGAGTGCACATGTTATTCCGCTATTATCCACCGTTTATTCTATCATTTGTATTTGCCATTGGCATTATCATACAGTACACAGTAGCCATATATTCTATCGAATATTTATTGGTCATTGTGCGTAGAGAATATTGTTTCATCAAAGTCAATTGCAGGCTCCACAAAACCTCACAGTTGGTATAAATATTCCATATGGCTTTGGATAGATGGCGCTTTCAATACCCGTTACCTATATGTACTAGTTGTACAATATTGTCAACATAATATTATATACAATTTATCAAGAGATCGAATTGCTGAAGGGAACTACGGAAATAATAATAGAAATGGAATATACCCTGTCAACATAGATACAATGCTTTTACACAACTATGTTTTATAAATTTAAAATTTCCACTAAATAGCAAAAATAATAATACATTATAAGATTGGTGAGTAGTATAGAATGAGTGAAAGGTTGCTAGTAAGATGCTATCGGTCAATGGAACACACTGCACTAGATTCTAGGCAAGGACGAAATACGTGAAATATATGTATATATTGGTATACGAGTACATAGAAAGAAAAAGTATAGAGTGAACAGTTGTAGCTTATATATTATAGCAGAATCGAACAGTATTTAACGTATCTGTCTCACTTGATGAATTTTTTGGTAGATTTTGCTATTACTTATGCATCTGCGATTCATGTAAAAGTGTCTTTCCACATTCATATTTATATATTTATATGGATGTAAGTAATTCAATTTCGTATATACTTAAAAAGCCTTGGATTTGATTAATTGACCAGCTGGACAAACTCATGGTGAAGATTTGATGTTTGCGTAATTGTATATGTAAAATTGTAAAATATATTGATAAAGTTCACGAGTATGAGAAAATGGAGAATGAAAATTGATGTGGTGTAGAGGGAAAGGTGAATAACAGATGATATAAAAGCCAATTGGGCCACTGGTCTACGTCAATGAGTATTAAACACTGTATAAAGATGGCAGACGTCTATAAGATTAATATGTTTTGGTCTCAATGATTATATAGCCTCCCTTCATTATATTATTGGTGTACGCAGACGCTGCGACTTTCACCAAGTAGAATCATGCGCACACATTCCATACGTGCTTTTCTGTAGACAGAGTGGAAAAAAAAAAGATAGATAGGTTAGGGAATTGTATATATTACGTTTGAGCAATTTCATCTGTTTAATTGCTATTCAGTCAACTGCACAAACTGAACAGATTATGTATGTACATTATTTGAGTGACATTATTTTTATTTTAATGTATTGTATTATCAATTATTTAAATTGCTATTAAAAGTGTTTACGTAAATTCGGTTAATAATTTGAAATGTGAAAACGGGCCTGGGACATAATATTGTTGATATGTCGTGCGAGTTTGAAATTGATTTAACTATGCCTCAAATATTTACAAAAAAAAAAAAAGTGACTGATTAACAGCGGTATTTGAGCATGTCATATTTGTGGTTCATTTGATTGTTATTTCAAAATACCGAATGTGAAATAACAAGAGGTCATATTTGATAATTCATTATTTATAAGTCGCTCGATCATGTGAGCTGGTAATGTTAATGAATGAATTACCAAAGTGTTAATTCTTTTTTTTTTTTTTTATTGTTTCATATTCATTCGGCAATTAAAATTGCACGATTGGATGTGTGGATTTGTAATATGCAGCTGTATGTTGTCGTTTTATATTTTGGAAATTTTTTACGAGTATGAAAAAAAAAAAGACGAATGATAATGCGTGCGATTGATATGATATAATTATAAAACAATAAGGCGGAATAGAAAAAAGACAAATTGCTAGGTTATGACCGCTATAATAATATTTTGAGATGGTGGAATTATTGATAATGTTATTGGATCTATAGATAAAATTGCCCACGTGCATTACAGCTTTGTAAATTAGTAAGGCTCTCATTACTTCTGTTTATTTTTAAAACAAGAAAGCACAATCGCGTTCCTTTACACAATAATTCAGGAAACAGTAACTTTACAAACATTCTTAATAATAATAATAATAATAATTATTATTATTATTGTAATGCAATACAATAATTTATTGTATCTGTAGGGTGGGCAGATTTGTGATTGAAAAACAGTTCAAGAATGTTTCATTCTATTAATGTTATAGAGTCTTAGAATAGTAATATTGACGTGAATTTAATTGTAAATTTGATGGTGAATCATGCTCTTAGAGACGGTGTGTGCTCTTTATTTTATTTTTTTTTTTTTTTTATAACGTCTTATCAGTTGACATTTTTACATTTTAAATATAATATTTGTCATGTGTTTTACGGTTGAAGAAAATATGTTACAAGTTTGTGTTCACCAGGTGTTATATTACAGTTGAGACAATCTTTTATATCCATGAATAATGTGTTTTCTGTTTGAAAAAGGGAAAAAACCGTAGATATACTGCCGTTGAATGCAGGAGCGACATCTCGGTTTCGTTGCGATACTCTATATATATATAGTCACGCGATTTTTTTAGTTGTAGGTGGCAGCAGCCGTCAATGTACCTTGCCCACATGTGCAAACATGGCGGCTTGTGCTCCTCCTTGTTGAGCATATCGTACGACACTTGGTTGATCTGGCACGCCCGCGTGTATTCGTTTCGTTAATTTTTTTTTTCTTTTTTTCCTTTCTGGATAAATTTGGCGGTTTTTTAAGGAATTCGGCGCGCGTAGTACGTTCGTATGACGAAAGGTAGGGGTAACAGTTGGAAAACAAAATTATTTGGTTAGAAGTGAAAATGAAATAGAATGTAAAAAAAATCTAGATGGACTATTCATCGTACTCTAAGATAGTATTCTAAGTGCTAGAATTTCCAGCATGTATGTATAGCCGCAACTTTTGTATGATATTAATTATTTATATTATATACTTGTATGGAAGTTGATTGAAATAAGAAAATGAGATACAATTTTACGGATGAATATATACATATATATATATATATATATATGAGTCATATATATATATACAGGCATGTCGATACCAAAATCTGACATTTCCATCCATCATCAATAAGTATGCATGTTAATATTCAAAATTAAACGAAAAATATCGCTAACCGCACATCTGTATATTTTTAACCTATATGCATTTTGGGAAATATGATTTTTTTGACCATTGCTACGTGATCACTTTCACGTGGCATCAATTCTATAAATCGGCCTTTTTTTTTCTTGTCGCAGTGGTACTCACATATGACTATGTTGATTTTTAGGTTCAGATTTTCATGTACCCGGACAAAATTACGGTGCCCAGGCAGGGGGGCAGGTGGGTGGTGGAGGAGGTAATATAGGAGTGCCTGGAGCCAGGGGGCCAACTTCCCTCGGCAATATTCAATCAATTGGTCAAAGTACACCGGGTATACAATCCGGTAGTGGTGTGAGTGGGGTTCAGCAACAGCAATCACAATCTCAGACACCTGCAGTTCAGCAGCAGCAGCAGCAGCAGCAACAATCTTCGGGTCCCGTCCCAACCACCACTCCGCCTATACACACCTCTTCACCACAAGAAATGGGGAAACCGGTGCACCATCAACCGCAACCGCCCTCGTTGCAACAGCCATATCTTCAAAATCAAGCGAGACCAGTGTCACAGGTGATATTTTTTTTTTTGTTGTAGACTACAGTGCTTTGTTTTTCAACAATAATCCCAAGGACCATCGAGTTTATTTTATTTTTGTTGTTTGTCCATTAGGGCTTTTATCAAGTTGGACCAAGACCAGTGCAGTCTAGGAGTTCAGCTCACAGGAGTAATCAAGGTGGTGGTGCAGCTCATGTTGTGGGTATCGCAAGTGTTGGTGGTAGTACTGGACCGCCACCTACTATGTATCCACATACAAATCTCAATGTACCTGGTACGACAGCCATGTTTGTTCAAGGTCAAGTGCCCAATATTCACACTGGCCCACATCAATCAGCGATATATCCTGTGAATAATCAAATGCCACAAATTGCAGTAGGTTGAAAGAAAAATTATTTCATGATGTTATATATATACATACATATATGAGTGTGTGATTTTTTTGATATGCAATGTTTGAGTATGTCTTTTTTGTTTTTTTTGTTGTAGTTTACTCCTCAACACAGACATCAAGCACATCAAAATTCGCATTTTTTTGCCAGTTACCCGGCTCATACAATGTTACCACCAAATATGTTCCAATTTACGCCAGGTCCTACAACTCAACTTACGGCATGTGGGTATCTATTATAAATATGTAATAATTATATGAATATCATGTATATTATATATAATATGTAATGCATTTGACTGTGTTTCAAATTTTCAGATTGCTATCCAACACACCATCCGTCAAATACTACGATGAATTTGACAAGACCGAATCCTAGTGCTGTGAGTGGAGGCGCTGCACATGTTGGTAGCCCATTAGCTGGTGCACAGACAAATGCCGGTATATCACAAGGTACACTGCAGCAACCAACCCAACAACCGCAAACGATACCTCCTATGGCTATAGGTCTCCCTCAATCGGGTAAATTATAAACGAGAAAGAATCTTTACATACATTTATATTTTGAAATTAGTTTTCAATTCTATTTCATTGATTTATCCATTTATTCATTATATATATATAAATGGGTGTATATGTGAATTTAGCTTATGCCGGGCATAATGGTGGTGTGACGAATTCATTGAATAGCACGTATCAAAAAGTAACTACGAGACCAAATGCCTTGATGAATATAGTTGATCCAGAGACAGGCAAAAATATAGCAGAAGATATTTATCGAACCGCTGCTATGCCTAATGATGAGTCAACGACCCGTGAAACGCCTCAACCACAGGTGAGTGTCGCCCAAATAAATGCGAATGATGAACAAAACTATTGTCTCAAAAATATATCAAAGCATCATAAATTGATCGAATATCCATATCAACTGCTCATTTGTTTTCCTTGTTGATATTCCATTAGTTATGTGTTTTTTTTTTTAATTGCTTAGATAGCCATTGAACTCTTACTTGTTATTGAATTATGAAAAGAGTTTTTAGTTGTTGGCGTTGACATGAAACATTAGAATTGTGACATCATCACCGTCTATCATATAGGTTTAATGTTTGTTGCAGGACACAGCTATAGCCGCTGAATTTGCATCTCGTGTGGCTAAGGCTGCGAGTGAGACCTCGGAGGTGAATAGTAATTTAGCGTCGAGCAACATTCAAGGAAATGTTCAGCAACCCCCATTGGCGCAGTCAAACACAAGTAATCCAGTCGTACAGAATTTACAAAAATCCCAATCCAATTCCAGAGACAACGTTGCAGTTGATTCTCATCGCAATGTTGTCTCGACTATTATAACGGAAGTCGCTGTAAATACGGCACCATCATCTTCCGAATCTTCGTACTCTATCGCACCTGTTGCAAAAGAAGCGTCAGGTGCATCAATTGTGTCTGATACAAGATTAGCACCGATGCCAGTAAAAAATAAACAGGAAACTCAGCATGAGGCAATGCACGTTGATGATAAAACAGTGCCCATCTCGTTCTCAAGTTCTGTTAATGAAAGTGATTCTTCAACTATTCAACAAACCAATGTTTTAGCGTCAACTGATGTTGACAACGTTTCTGAATTAGAATCACAGTCAAAAAGGAATTCATTGTCAATGGATTGTCAAGTAACTACTGCCAGCAATGCGATTTCAGCATCGACTGCTACGTCAATTGAGCCGAATTTGAGCAGGGAATCTGTTCAAGCCACAAAAAGTTCATCTAATTCGCCGTCACAGCGAAAATTGCGTGATGGTCACCAACATCAGCAACCAAACTCAAGGTCGCAATCAACACATCAGCAGCATGGTCAAATATCAAACAGTCCGGCTGCTGCGTTATTGACTGATGCCTCTACTCCTGAGAGTGTTGCTGCTGAAATGGGACTGGACGATAAAAAAAGTATCGAAAAAAGTGCTACTTCGGGCAACGCAGGTGCATATAATCATATTCATCAAAAAGCTAATGGCGAGCCATCTGGAGATAAGCACGAGTTGGATACAGCAGCGCAGATTGACTCAAAATCAACTGACGGTGAGACAAGATTTTTCTTTATTTTTATTAGTTTATTTCTACCATTTTTAATTTAAATCAAGTTCTTGATATCATGATTCTGTATTATGGAAACTGCACTTTCACTTAGTATTATTCGATTGCGCTATCGAAGAAACTGGCGCTGTATGAATAGTATGCATACGGATATTATTGTGAGTGGGATGTTTCTGTTGAATTGTGAGAATTGATACTAATATTTTCCTCAAAAAATCACCCATTTTTCGAAAGTTTACTCACTATAAATGAGATATTAGAAAACGTGACGTATTTTCCTATATCAATAGTATTATTATTATGCAGTATGATTGAAAATACTAAATGGCAGTTGAAACTTTTAGTTTGAAATAAAAAAAAACGGTGTATTGGTAAATAATGATAATATGGTTAAAGTTGAAACACCATGTCATGACGTCAGAATGTTGAATATAACCGAATGAAGTCGATAGTTGCCGATATTCTTTCAACGGTGACGAAATTGGAGTGGGAGAAACAGAAAGTTGGAGGGCGTTGGTGGGCAATACGATGACTAAAGATTGTCTCAGACGCCAGCACGTGCTGCACTACCATCAAGTACTGGGTTTAACCTGTTTCATCGTGGAACCTTGCACGTTGTACAGTAATTTGGAATAGCAATTGATTTTTGTACAAAGTAGATCGAATTTTATGGGACATTATTCAAAATAAAAACGCGTATATTTTCTATATTAATATTAATAATTATTTTAACATCAAATTTTTTTTCTACCAGTGACGGTACGTCGATAAGTTTAATCTAAAAATTGTACATATTTTTTATGATACGGTCATTCATATCGTTTTTAAATTAATTTACTCATTGGCTGTGAACTTTGAATTTTACTTTATATATATTTTATTTAATACTGAAAAATAGAAATTGATTAAATATTAATTTGAAGAAAGTAAAACTTTACTTAGGCTTGTAATAACGATGAAATGTGCAATATTGAATAACGCTTGGGAAGGACGTCCTCGACTCGCTATGTATGTATGTAATTTTATTATAATATTTATATATTGAATGAATAATCTGTAGGTATAATAATTTTTAGTCAATGCGTCGATATAAAAACGTGGTATCTGATCAATGTGCCACATTTCACTTTCGGACAGTTATAAATTTGAATTTCACTAGAGCGTAAATTTATATACTTAATTCACATCCGCATTAATTATATTCTTTTTGAATATTCCAAATTACAATATATATACATATATATTTATATATACGTAGATATGAAATTTTACAATGTGGACAACGTGGCTGGTCAAGTTACCATGTGGATCATAAGGATGTATTTTTATTACATAATTTATTAATTATATTTAATACAGTTGCAACTATTGTCTAATCACAATTATAGTTTATTAATCGGTTTGGAGTATCAATAATTTGGAGTCAAAAAAATTATTTTCGCGTTAAATTATTTACGTTAAAATTGGGGGAGAAAAAACGTGGGGTATGAACAGACGGCCATTTTGTGAGCTCGACAGATTGAAAATTCCGCCATATTGGAATTAAGAGTCGATGGGGCCTCGTGTCTACTCCAGAATGTCGTCAAACTCGCTTCTAGATTTTTCTCTCACAACCTACGTTCTCTATTAGTTCATATCTTTAATTATTAGAATATTTTGAACTTTAAATGCCAGCAGTAAATAGTTTTTTGTTCAATGTTTTAATCTATGATGCATAAAATTCGTTGATTTCCTATACTAGAGTTCATAAATGGATTTTCGACTGATGCGGAATCAGACGCACTAATAAATGTTCATATTTATTACTTTTACACGGCTGTGTCCTTTGAAGCCAATAATTCTGTATAAATTCTCACTGCAAATTTCGACATAATTCCCCCGCTCACATAGCAGTGAATGCTTGTCTCTTTTCGGTCACTACTACCAGTTGGAGGCATTGTATAATACAGTATTCGTAGCAATACCGTCAATATTATCATTTTATATATATATATATATATATTTCATTTTCATTAAATATTATTCAGAAATGATATAATTGACTGAGGATTTAAGGAGTAGAACGAAATTATTTTCGATATGCTAGTCGAATTCATCCACCAGGCTGTGTCCAAGGCCAAGGCGTGCTATATTTTTTAGAATATTTATTTATCTTATGCAAAAAAAATGAACGAAAAATAATAAAAGAATTGGATGTAATATAATAAGCTACGATTGGAGCATGAACGATACATTTTGGGACTAACGAATCAACGAATTGTAGTGGGAGAAATACACTTATACATGTATATATATGTATCGTCCAACTCGCCTGCATTATAGTTGTCGAACTCACAAGAACTAATTTAAGAAATCGTATGGTGTGTGGTGCCCGTTGCTTTGCCTCAGTTTGCAAGTTAAAATAGCCACATGAAAGTCGCCCAGTTTTATCCCCGTATTTTATATATTCATTAACACAATCAGTCTATTGAATTATAATACCTTATTTATGGCATATACGTCTATATATTCTTTAATTAGTGGTGATTTATATTATATTTATGAATTAATATACACGGTTTAATGGTCATTGAAAAGATCAAGATAGATTGATTTGCCTATGATTCGCTTGAAACTTGTCATCGGTGTATGTTGGTGATTCAATGGTGTTCTATCTATTGTGAACCATAGTGAATGCGCGAAATATGATATGATAATTGTCCATCTTTATTTTGTTATGACGTTGATTTGTTGATTTTATTATGTCTCTATAAAAGCAAAAGCACATCGGCGTTGGCAAAGATCCGATGGTTTTATAAATAAATTCTGAATCAGTGCAGTTGTTCGCAACCTCCTGAAAGTTGAGATTGAAAGGCCAGTATGCTTTTTTTTTCTCCGTCAAATTTTTCGTATTATTCGTTTAATAATTTCATTCCTTTGTCCATTTTCTAATTCTATCGTGTGAATTATTTGAATTAGTTTGGTATTGTGTCGATATAAAATAGATATTTTATCTATGTAATTGTTGGTGTGTGATCAGAGCATTGGCGACGTGACTTGAGGTCATTGAAAATGAGCGAGTGGACGAAAAATGGCTGCGGGGGTGCCAGCAGTAATGCAAGATCGAGAAGTCGAAATCGACGAAGTTCCCGGGATCACGGTATATGTCCTCTTGTCTTCATTTTCAACAATTACATTTTCTAAATAAAGTGAGAAGTAGAGAATTTATTTTGGGAATTGAAGCCAAATTGATGAATAATCGCATATAACGACATAGACTTGAAAATAATTATAAAAAAAAATATAAATGCAAAAATATTAATACGTAATGAATTTTGAAGAAGCATTTTTCGCGGATAAAATTTAAATAACAATTTTATGTTCATATACATAGTTTCGACAATTATATTGATGAATAAAGCTCAGGTTTGAAATGAAAATAAAAATCATTGACTCTATTGCATATAATGAGTATATGCTGTTGGGGCGTGTAAACCAATTCGCGAGAGATATCGTGAAAATGCAGTACAACTAAATGATAGTATTTTCTATAATTATGTTTTGCGTAAAATTTTTTATATATTTGAGAGGGAAATGACTTATCATTGTTATTTGTTTAATCACCAGGTAAAGCAATGCAGAAGCAAAAGAGCAAAAATAAACTTAAGGGCCGCGATCTTAATCGCAAGGGCGCCGAAAAAGAGGGAACGGATATGGATGCCTTCGTGAATCCACCGTTGCAACCAGTGAAAATAGAGGAAAAAATTCAAGAGCCTGACGGAGAATCACATTTACAAACCACTGCCATTATTACCAATGTTGATCAACAAGAATCAACAGAGAAACAACAACTTCAAAAAGGAGTAGAAATACAAGGACAAGCGGTTAAAAGTGAAAAAACTGACATGACAAAAAGTGAAATGAACGAAGCTAAATGCGATGTTGAATTGGAACAACAGCTCGTTGAAAGGTCTTCTTTGCATCAACAAACAGAAAAGATTTCGCCGAAATCTAGCGAAAGTGTTAGTAATGAAGTGGTTGAAAAGAATCAAGATTCATTAACCAAGGAAACAATAGTACCTGTTGAAAATCATAAAGAAACAAGTAGAGAATTAGCATTTACAATTGAAGATAGTAACAAACGTGTAGAATTATCGTCGAAGAAAACGAAAGATGTTGTTGACCACGTGAAAATCAGTGATGCGATTGACGTGGAGGCAATTGTCGCACAAAAAAATGAAGAAAATGTTAAGGTGTCTAGTGGCCATCGCGAATTCAGTGACACTAATTTATCACTGGATGAAAAAGCAACGGTTATTGACAAAAATAACGAGAATGTACCGCTCAATCAAAATGACTCCATGCCAAAAGCATCTGTCACGACCACACTGAAATATCAATATAATAATTATCAGTGGAGTCCTCAAAATCCCACTGGCAAAAAAGAGTATGATCGGGACTTTTTAATGAAACTTCAAGATGATCCAAAAAGCCGCATTAGACCGTCGAATTTGCCCGATCTAGAAGTGGTTCTCAAGGATTGTATTAGGGTAAGCATTCATTGAATACTGCTGGACATATAATCATATATGGAATTGTTCTTTTACTATCATTGCGTTCTATTTGTAGCAAACTAACCGAAACAACGTCGATATGAGAGCGTTCAAAGACACGCGTTCACATGAATATCTGTATCCCAATTTTGCCAAATCGTCGTTCAATACAAAATTAGTAAGTAATCATTTAAGCTTCAATATATATAATATATATGTAATATTCACTAGTATTAATATACATGATGCATATTCATGATGATTCATTTAATTAATGAAAGTAGTGGACTGAATTTAAGTCAATGAGAGAAAATCTATTTACTGATGAATATAATAAATTGCAATTTAATGTTAACAATGGATAATATCTAACAGAGATATTAATTGAAATTTTGCGTCTTCATTGTTTATTCATTTATCAATTTGTTTTTGTTAAACTTTAGCCACCAGCTACGAAAAAAAGTTATCAGGGCAAATCAAAGGTGAACAAATCGAATGTAATTCATGTGTCATTGTCACTCCATGAAGACGTGAAGCTTCGTGCAACTGAAAATGCCTGGAAGCCAACACGATTGAAGGATACTGTTTCTTCTGAGGATGACCTCAAAACTCAAACACTGTATAAAAAAGTTCGAAGTGTGTTGAACAAATTGACGCCACAGAAATTCAATACATTGGTGAATCAAGTGCGAGAATTGGAGATTGATACTATGGGTCGATTGCAAGGCGTTATTGATTTAGTTTTTGAAAAAGCAATTGATGAGCCAAGTTTTTCTGTGGCTTATGCACTTATGTGCAAAGAATTGAGTTATATGAAAGTCACATCAAGTGATAATAAAGCGCCGCAAAATGAAGATCATCAAAGTTCCAATTTTAAAAAAATTCTTCTCACACGTTGTCAAATGGAATTTGAAAAAAATGCTGTAGACGAAATGGCGAGAGAAACTAAAGTTCGAGAGATCGAGCAATGTACGGATCCTGAGAAAAAAAAAGAATTACAGTTTAATCTCGAGGAAGAAGATCGACAACTACGATTGAGATCTGTGGGAAATATACGGTTCATTGGTGAACTCTATAAACAAGAAATGCTTACAGGAGGCATAATGCTAAGATGTATATCGCATTTACTGGGGGATATCGATGAAGAAAATCTTGAATGTTTGTGTAAATTACTAACAACTATTGGGAAAATTTTTGAAAGTAAAACCGATCTTAGTTCTTATTTTACCGCACTATCGGGTCTCACAAATCGTAAGAGTAACAAGAAAATTAGTTCAAGAGTACGATTCATGATTCAAGATGTTATTGATTTGAGGAAAAATAATTGGATACCACGAAGAGATGAGAGTAATCCTAAAACAATGGATCAAATTCAAAAGGAGGCAGAGTCTGAACGTATTGAAATTCAGTTGAATAATACCTCGATGAATACACCACGAAAGGATGATCGCAATAACGATAGGAGACGAAACCGTAAGTTATTATTTGGATATATCTCTATATAAGAAATATTACATTTTTTCTGATCATTTATATCGATGTATATTAAAATATATAGTAACATATATGTACTTGTGATCACGAAATAAATAATATTGTTCTTTTTTTCGATTGAATAAGGTGGCGTTGGGTCAATTAACAGTGAGGGTTGGACGACTCCCGTAGGTAAACCCAGAACAAATTATTCTGTGGAAACGGCGAAATTGACTACGAAAACTCCGGCAATGGATGATCTCAAATTAGGATCTAGGCAATCATACCAATGGGGGGGTACAACTGCAGCGGCAGGAAAATCCAATACAGTCACACCGAACAAATATGCACTCCTTGATATGGCCATGGAACAGGATAAACGAGCGCCTTTACCACTTTCTTCGTAAGTATTTCATTTATCATTCAATTTATTTATTCGTTTATTCAAATAACTATACAATGAATGATGATACATTTTTCAGACTAGAGTTTCTGAATCTTCTAAAATCTCCATGATTGCTAACAATGTACTGATCTATTGATAATAATTAAATTTATGTTGAAATATTTTACGTAACGATAGACTTAACATTTTACTTAATAATCATGATTATTTTTTGTATAGCTCGCGATCCACTGGGTCAAGAGACTACAGGCCGGAATATAAATCATCATGGGGTGAGTCATTGAATGACAATACTTATACATTAAGATAAATCATACAGATGTCCAGTCCAAAAAAACAAAATATTAATAAATTTAACAATATGATGAGAATTATATTAGCTATTGAAAAGCTTTCATAAAGAAAAGTTTGATGTTGCTTTGCCAAAAGGATACTGAAATATATTATTTCAATAATAATATCAGCTAGAAAACCGTATTTTGTATATGTATATTGATAGGTGAAAATAAAATTATGTTGTAGATGGTAGAGGCTCACGAAATGGCAGCCATCAAATGAGCAGCAGTTCATCTAATCGAGAGGGATCACTTTTGGATAATTCACGAAGCCAACAGGGTATCTCAATGCCACCACCGGCTATGAAATTTAAACCATCAGTTCCAGTACCAAATGCAAATACCAGTAGCAACAGTCGAACGACTAAATCAAATATTGATGACGAATTAAAGACAACTTTCAAAGAAATTTCCGACAAATCGACTTTGATAGCTAACACTGAAGCATTCATAGATGTAAGTAATCTATGCAATTTCTATAAAAATTCATACAACTCTATTCATATACAATATTATATGTTTCATGAATATGTAATATTGTCGAAGCTCTTTTATTCTGCACACTCCTTAGATCCATCTCTGAATATTATAGGAGATGCTTGAGTCATTGGTGTGCTATAATACGCAATACCTTCTTTTTAGTTGATTAATTTAACGTAATATGCATTTTATATTTGAGTATAATGAAATGTTTCTCGTGCGTTAGATAAACTGATAAGTGGACAGTTATATTATATTTATATATATATATATAATTTATTATTTATTGATTTGTAATATAGATGCCAATATATATATTTCTTCAATTGTTTCTAGGCGGCATTAGAAACATTCGAGCATAATTTCAACGAGTCATATTCACCCACAACATTATACTCACGATTTGTTCACATAACGATGAATTTAGTTTTTGAATGCACTACTCAAGTACGCCGTCGATTCGCTGTTCTTCTTTCCTACATGATTAAAAAGAACATGATCACTCTTTCGCTCGTTCAAAATGAGTAAGTATGATTTATTATCTATGCAAATTCTTATCCATATACTTGGATACACAGCCATCCATATATACATGATGATATTATCGATACAAATAGAAAAGTAACAAGAATGTTACTTTGTGATGCACAGCCAAAAGGATACTGAAATCAAATAAAATTTATGTTATACAATTTTTAATAGATGTTAGTATACAGAAAAAATATATCTATTTTTTTCGTTACAGGTACGAGATAATCCTTGAAACTGCAGACGATCTAGTCATTGATATTCCCATGTGTTGGACATACTTTGCCGAAATGCTGTGTAAGTTGTAAATGTGGCGAATAACATTTTATAATAGTAGTAAAATAATATTAAAAGTAAATGATGACATCATATAAGACCTTATATTTACTGTGACGGTTCTTAAAGCTCAACAGGCCTGAAGAATTTATATAATCATTATATAATGGTGTTAAATATTATTTCGTCAATAAACATGTATTTTGTATTTATTGTGTTATATATAGCGGGAATGATAGCGCATGAAGCTCATCCGTTAGTGGAGTTGAAGAAAACTCTATCAACGCTCAGAAGTAATGGAACTAGTGGCAAATTGTTGGGAGAATCATTTAGCATGTTGGCTAAAGATCAAGGGCCAAAATGGGTCGCTGACAGATGGAATGAAAGTGGACTTGAATGGAGCCATGTTATTGATCCAGAACGTGAAAATATTGAAGATATAATTAAAAAATATAATTTGGAATTTATTACAAATGGATGTAGCAGTTCTGAAAAGTCTTGCAAACTAAGATTAGAGGAAATACAGGAGCACTTATTGAAATTGATACGCGGCAGTAATTTCGACAATATCACAAGTTGGATAGACGTAAGTAACATCATATTATTATTAACATTATTCCATGACATACAATGAATGTATCCAATGATTAGCATATTAATTGAATTTTTTCGTTTTTACTTGATTCAGGCAAATGTTGGCGAAGATTCGAAACAGAAGCAATTTATAAGAACCCTAATGACTGCCATCTTAGAAGTCTCCATCGGTATGAAATTTATATTTTCAATCAATTTAATTTTTACGATATACGTGAATAAATAAAAATATCTCATTTGTTATTTTTTTTTTTTATTATTATTTAGAATCATACAATAGCTCATGGAAGCTTAATTCAGATAAATTCAACAATTTATTACCTCTCATCACAAGATATGTAGACACAGAGCCACAATTAGAACTTCAGTGTCTTTATGCGATACAGGCGTACATTTTTAAATTGGAGCATCCTCAAGGTGAGTCATGAACAATTATATTACATACATTTAGATGTATTATTGTCATAGTTATATTCAATTGTATTTAATCATTACTCAATTTATTTTTAGGTGTGCTAGGTAGTGTAATTGATGCGTTGTGCGAAGGTGGTACAATTTCGGATGATGCATTTTTGGCGTGGCAAAATACTAAGGATCCTGCTGAAATGCTTGGCCATGCTATAACAGTAAAGGCACTCACGTCATTCTTCGTTAATCTCCAAGAAGCACGTGATGAATCGAGCGAGGAAGCGTGAGATTTACACCCGAGTAATAATTTTACTGCTTCATTAGATTGTCAGTCGCCAGCAAATCATAGTGTTAACGTCACTGACTTGTATTATCATGATTTTTCATTATCATCATTCAGAGTGAGGGTTATAAGCTCTCAGCGTTCTTACTGTGTGTCTGCTAGAGTACTGAATTTTCCTTGAAGACTTGTATATTTTTTCGAAATTGCATGCATCTAAACTTACATGCGATTATTTACTATAGATATAAAATGCAAAGTGAGGCCAAATTGCTAGCATGTTTTCAAATGAAAACATTTATTTAAAAATCAAGAGAAAATAAAATCGAAATTCAAATTGACATACGAAAATGGCAAATAAATAATTGAAATAAAACAATTTGTCATGGTGGGAATGGTATAGGGAATATATACATACAGTTTAGGACGACTATAAGCAGAGAAATGATAATAACATGAATAAAGAATTTGAGTAAAATGATAAATGTAAACACATGATTTAAGTCGTATTTGAGATACGCTATACATACAATAATAAAAAGAGATGAAGGAGGATAATGAATAATTAATTATAGTAGAGAAGTAAATGCAAGATAAATTTATTATTATTATTATTATTATTATTATTATTATTATATTACTCATTGAGGTGGTTTAAAGTTTAATTAAAATAAAGATAACAAAAGAATAACTCCAGAGCTGTAATGTTATTTCCCAGCTTCATGAGAGATATTTAAATATCAGCTCTGGAGCGATTTTACAGCGATTAATTCAGATTACTTATACTAATTATTTGCTCAATTTTTTTTTTCCGTTAGCCCTAAATTGAGCACAAGATTTAGCGCTCAATTAAATGAATCCAATACAGTAAAACTTGAATTATACTATATATGTCGGTCGTATGATACCAGTTAAATATGACGCAAAATAATGTTGATAGTGCGCGATACCTTTGTTGACGCGTAAAAATAAATATAATAATTTATAACTTTTTTAAATAAGATTTAATTAACTGTATCGTCACTGTAATCATTGAGATAATAACGACTTATGAAAAATACGACTGACCAAATACAGGAAATATATCCCAAACGTGAACGACGAATGATGAGAGACAAGGATGAGACAAACAAAATAACATCACGAATATATTATTTAACGGATGAACAATGATAAAGCTAGATAGCAATATCGAGTCTTATAAATATTGTACTTTATTGAAGTACTACGATTTTTCAAAACGCGTTGTAGATATTCACGATCTTCATTAGTACATATAATATTATATTACCAACACATTAATAGGATAAATGTGGCGCATTCAATGCATGAAAGAAATATATTTGGATTCGTTAAAAGTCCACATACCTATATGGATTGTTCTTTCATAGAAATTCACATGCCATGATATTCTTCCAGTGAAATCACTATGGCCGCTTGAATGCATAATATAAATGATTATGCAAAAATAATTAATATATGACTAACCAGGTCATGAAACAACATAAATGGGTATATAACCAGCTGATCCGATCAGCCTAATGTAACAGTGTTCCTGTGCAAGATATGGATAGTTAAACACCATAAAAATTCACTTGTAATTTTATGCGTCGTGATATATCCAAACATTTGATTATGGGACGAGAAAAATGATGAAACACACCGATGATGTTCTCTATGCCTAAATTAATGCATTATACTTATTTTCACATATTCCTTTTATCTCTTGCGCGATAAACAAACTAATAATGTTTAGAGTCATTCAAAATGATATTTTACATGTGAATATATTTACTTATATGTATTCATCATGCGAAATGTGGTTTTATTTAAATAACTAAAGGCAGCATTGAAATATGTATAGACGAGACACTGGCATATTTACATGTACATAATTTCAATCACCGCTAATGTGCTACTCGGACAAATATTGGGAAATGAACTCGTTCCAATCATTTCATTATATCTATACATATGTATATCGTGCTATAAATGAATCATTTTTTTATATAGGGGACAAATATGCAACTAAACGCGAGACATCGCCATTATAAATGTTAAGTATAATTGTAAATCACCTCGATTGAAAACTCTATGGGTAGACAAATTATCTGCTCATGATTTATCGTTGTTTTTATTATTATTTTTGTTTTCCTCCGTGTTTTTTTTTTCTTCTTTTCTTTCTTATTCATTTTGTTTAAATCCGTCAATTACTCAAGTGTTATTGAGTTTTTAGCGCAACCATTGATATGTCATGTAGAAAAAAAAAAAAATGGTATATCAACAAACAACCATGCTTGTGGTGCAAATATTAATGTTAATCCCCATTATCATTATTGTATTTCTTATTCATTCAAATGTGAGTGACTCGAGAGACTGTATACAATTTCGTGTGTATTATTGTGAGAGAACAAATATCACATTGATTTGTTGATTTTAATTGAACAACGCAATAATGTTATTGACAATTTAAACATGTCACAGATTATAGGCAAAAAGGAAATTGATATTTTTGTTTCATGTTTTCAGGCACACTTACATTTTTTTTTATGGCATATATATATATATATATATGTTATACATATGTCAAAATCACCAATAGACGTGAATTATATATACACATATTTATAGATATATGTATATGTTTTAATTCATAAAGCAGTTTATAATTTATACATAAATAAAACTGTTGTTAATTGAAAAGAAAAAAAAAA
>CAJUYH010001039.1:0-53538 GCA_910591685.1 Galerucella tenella
TAAAACTTGTGGTTATAAATATATTGGAATTATGCTAATTTGTACTCTAAAAGGAATAGTTTATTTTCTTTATAATTATTCAACTGTAATAAATTGAAGTTCAAAATTAGGTAGCAACGCAAATGCCATTTTTTAAAATTGACGACAAAAAAGTATTTAATATGGAGCTGGCAGAAGGTGCTCTATTTTGACAACCTGTGACATTTGATAAACTCATATTTCTGAGGGTTTTACGCAAATAGGATGGCGTTTCTTTCTAATGTGTCCCTTTTAGTTTTTAATACAACTGTACTGGTTACTCGACAGAGACAAGAGAGTGGTCGCTTAGCACGAGCAAAGATTACAGAATAAAAATATAAGATGTTTCACTCGTTCGAATTTATCGCGTAAAGCACCGATGCCGCTGGTGACTTGGATGGTACAGTACGTCGCTACGTCCTTACTTGCATTTAATTTGGCATATTATACGGGACGTCGCCCGTCAAGCGCTGTTATTTTAGAACGGTGTTTATTGGTTGTTCGTGTTTTATATTTATGTTGTATAGATTTTTCAAATTTATTAATCAATTGTTGAAATGAGCAAAAAGTCATATTAATATTTTTCTCTTTAATAGCAAAGCTTAAACACTAAATATTTTGTAATATTTGCTTATACAAAATTACGGATTAATTTTTTACTGATATTATATAAACAAGTACATTACGCAAGAAAACACAAAAATTCAATTCTATAGCTAACCATAGGGGAATTGGTCAGTTCCTTTTGAACGAATTTACTAAATTTTCTTTTCATGATCCATGTAATCAATTTCCTTTCAAATATTATGCAAGTCTCTATACCAGAGTCCGTATATATTTTACTCTCAAATGTATATTGAAAGATTTGAAAGACAAAAGATTAAATTTAACACATAAACCAAACTCCAAACTTAGTATTTTACAGCATTTATAAAAATTTTTAATAAAGGTATCCTGCAGCTGCTTCTCTTTTTACTGTTTTAACCTTGTCAATCCAAAAAATATGTGTTATTTAAAGATCAAAATTTAAGATTTAGTGGCCCTATTATTCTGGTGGCTAATGAGTATATTTAATTGAATTTGTGATAAATATCTGCAAGATTATCAATAAGTATCACAAAATTACTAAGATGCTGGATAAGAATTGATTCATTTTAAAAATTCAAGTTTATTTTTTACTTACCTTTTCAAATTCATATCCCGAACATTTTTCGAAATAATTCACATTTAAAAATAGACCTTTGTGATAAAGAATCCTATTAATTTAAATATATATTTCTCTAATTACCCCTATATAGCTTAAAATAAAATAAGCTTTTCGAATTTATCTGATATCTACCGGTCTCGTTATTGACAACAAAAGCGAGTCGTAAACATAATTTATGAGAGCGGCGTCCGTTTGGGACAGCAACTTGAATCAAACCGCTCTGGAGTGAAACATCTTATATTTTTATTCTGTTATCTTTGACTCGTGGATAATTTTATATCGGTGTCGTAGAATCGTATTTCTTTAAAAATGGCTTCGCATAGCAGACTTTTGTTGTTCCAATACGTCAAAGCCATGCTAATTGTTTTTATCTTCAATTTATATTTAACTTCTTGTGATTGGAAATTAAATAGCTTTCAATAAATACAGTGGCGGTACCATAAACTTGAAATTTAATGACAGATTAAGTTTTAAGAATTGTAAGAATTTGCAATACTGAGGAACAATCTTCATTGTCTTCCTCTATTCTTGTATCATCTATCGAATTATTTTTAAAATTCATTAAAATGGTACCGCGATTAGTATAATCATAAAACCTTGTATCAAAATCCCATAACTGTAAAACCTTTTGTCGTATTAACAAGCTTCTCTCCTTATCCTTGTGTCTCATTTAACGCTTAATTCGTTTTGCTTTGGGGGTGCTGTAAGTGTAGTTTATTACATTTTTCGCCTACCTGACCAGTCATATCACCAAAAATAGGGCGAAAAATTCATAAGGTCGGTGAATGTTTATTCGGTAGGCGAAAAACGGTTGTGTCACACACGCAGGAAACGCTTTAGCAGCCCTCGCTTCGCTTCGCTTGCTCATGCGTCTAATAGTCTCGGGCAGCTAAAGCTCATTTTCTGCACCTGTGATACAATATACTATTAAATTACCAAAGATAATATATCTAGAACTTGATGAATAATCGACTATTTTCATCACATCTAAATAGCTGACTATTTATAATGGAGGGAAATAGTAAGAGCTATTTTGTTTTTGATTGTCTTACCAAAGCTAGTTCCAAAGACGTCATTGGTTGAAAATCCAAATTTAGCAGTCGAGAGAAATAATCATCAATATAACTATACCTACCTACCTTTCTAAACTAAAAGGAGCGATTTATTTAAGTTAGAATTTCTGCAGCTTAGTGATTGGTCAGATTGCCGTAAAGAGCACTCTATACAGAAGATGGGGAAAATAAATATTTTATTAATATAAAATATTTATACAAATTGAAAATGTTAGTCAACAAAGATGGGTGGTTTTAACACTGTTTAAATTGCTTTACCCCTGCTGTTGATTCAAAATCGAGAAGTAATAATGTAAACACATGCACAGTGCGTGATAACCATGTGCTATGTGGAAAATGTTGATTGGTCAAGTAGCAGTAACACATTCGGGAAAATTGTGATATAATTCAGTGTTTTATTCACGTGCATGCCTTATGTATTTGCTTACGTTTGTTGCATCTTGGTTTTGAATAAACTCAAGTATTTTTTACTACTGAAATAGCAGTGAAATTCTAGGAATTTTGGTTATCTGATATTATGTGAATAAATAATGTTTAAATTCAACTTAAACTGCACTTGTAACCCCATATTATTTTTTTTAAATTATAACTTACAGGTGCGAACAAGGTCAGTAGGGGAGCTTGTACAATTCTACTACCTCTGGAAAAAATCCGAGAGACATGACATTTTCGCAAACAAAGCTAGGTTAGAAAAGAAAAAATATGCGCTCCATCCGGGACTAACAGATTTCATGGACAGGTTTCTAGAAGACCAGGATAGCAGGGATAGAAGCTCTTCACCTAACGTACCTTGCAGTGCTGGTAATGGGAAGACATCACCAGATACTTGATCTCTGTTATACAGTTATTGGTTATACAAAAACAAAAAATAGTAACTAAGGAAAACAAAACCTGCGCCTGATTTAATACATTACTCAACCATGTTATCCACTAAATGTAAAAATAGTCCAGTCCTGAGGTAATTTAAATTGTACATAATATGTTATTTCGTCCGAAATTTTTTTTATCTATTATCTCAAACTTTCTCAATCGTGACTCAAAAAAAATGTATTTATAGCCATGAAGAAAAACTTAAGCTAATTTAAATATTGTTATACAATGTATTAGCGTTTTTTTCTTCTACTCCATTGGCTTTATATACACATCACAAGGTCTCTTGAATTGTATTTTACAGGTGACAAAAAATTTGAATCAACAATACGCATCTTGAGCTGACGGTTTGTCAGAGCTTTCTTTCTTTCTTGTTTCTTCAATTTTCTCTTTGATTTGCAACTTCCATGGTAATGTTTTTGAATGAAAGGAAAGGTTGATTTTGGTACAAATACATTTTAGGTTAGTCACAGAACAAAATTTAGAATTTACGTGTAGAGTTGAATTTGATAGAGATATTTTAATTTAAATATGTTAATGTACAGTTTTCGACAAGTATTATATTTTAAAGAGTTATATGTCTATATTTTATATTTTTAATGTATCTAGCATAAGGCAAATAATTGTGAAATAGTTCTTTTTATCTTTAACAAAATTATTACAGGAATAATCAAACTACATTTATGAGGGCAAAAATAACAGCTAATTGTTAATACTTATTTGTCAGATTTATTATAGATTATTTTATTGACAATATTTTTATTTTATTTGTAATAAGACACTACCTCATTGAAATATCACAAAAATTGCATGACTATTTCTGGAAATATAAGAATTAATTTATAAAATGTCGTAATTCCTAATATTAATAAAATAATAACAAACTGGCAGATTAAATGACAATAGCATGTCAAAACTAAATTATTTTAAATATAATACTGATAATTATTTATGTATGTGTTTAAAACCGAGAATATTGGAAAAGCATCAAGATAATAAAAATAAAATTATCACTTTTCCAAGTTTCCTGAATTTTTTATATCCAATTTCAAGGAGTTTTCATTCATGTTGTCGGCAGCCGTAAAATACTGATAAAATTATTTAAGAAATGCTTTGGTTTTTTACTTAAAACCGAGCTTTATGATATTTTCTATTCGAAAAAGCTATTTTAATAATCATTTATTCACAGGTTGACATTATATGATAACAATTGACTGACAGTTGAATGAATTCCAAAATTTATTTGAAATAATCCTACCCTTAAACTACCATCTTAACAAGGTCCATTGATGATTCAATAAAAGCGACAGAAATGGAACTAGTTTGTTTTGTTGTAAATTGTTCTATAACATCACTTGAACCAAATTACAAATCTATCCAAATAAATGTTTATCCTCAGGTCACTAGTGTCAACCTGTCACGAAGTGAACGATGAAAACACCTTGCTCTTATTTATTATTGTACCCGATTAAAAAAATAATTCCCGTTATACATATACAAAGTGGCTTGAATCAAACATGGGCACGATTAGCTCAAAAATATTACAATTATTCCTTGTTCTGATAAGATATTTTAAGGTTCTTGTATTTTTTTTAATAAATTTCATTTTGAACACTATTTTCATAACCTATTTCTGACGGCATAACCCGTCAGTATTGGACCAAATCTAATACATAGATAGTTGTAAAAATCACTGAAAGGGCTTTTAAATGATACCTGTAGGAAATTTGATGTCAATCTTATCCCCTTCTTCAGTCCAAATTATAAATTGTTGACAGCATTTTTAATATTTGTTTTGTTTCGTTTATAAATTCACCACCGTATAAATATTTATTGTAAGATATGTAGCTATCTAAGAAATTAAGTGTATCTATAATGATAATGATCAGAAACAATGTGTAAGTGGTATTAATGTCTGTTGGTAGACAATCAATGTTTACTTGTATATATTATAATCTGCAATAAACTAAATAATTTTTGTAAAATTTTAAAATATTTTTGTTCCTCGTATGTTGCTCATCGAATATTGAGTCAAATTGCAGTTTTTTCTTTTAATAGAAATTCAGCAATGCATATCATACTTTCAACAAAAAAAGTAAAAAAAAACATTTAATCAGTTTCGTGCTGTCAAATCTATTACAAAGTGTCCTCAAACTTTGCTCAGCCGAGTCGATACGTTAAACGGAAAAATATCATCCAGTATATCTTTCGCTTACATAACTTTAGGCATATTGAAAAGCATTTCTATGTGACTTCGCCTAGAAGTATTAAAATGTCTTGCCTATTAAGTACACACCAAATTCACAAATTTTATATTTTGGTGTGTCAACTTCATATTATTATTTAGCGTTTAGAAAACATGTTAATATATTTTAAAATTTACTCGTAATATTGTCGGTGCTAAAAACCTATTTTATTATTTCTATATTGAATGGATTGTTTTTTAAATTTAGATTAGCGGATAAATGTTGCTATTAAATATTTTCATTGGTTAATTGTATAATTTGTCCAAATTAAGAATGTATATATTTTAACTTATCACAATATGTGTGCAACTTGTTTTCTATTAAAATTTATACGCGCGAATTTCTATATTTTATATACTAATGATCAAATTTTTGTATTTAATAAATAATAGGTAATGAAAAGCTTTTTAATGGAAATAATCCTTTGTTTTTTATTACAAATAGCAGAATATTCCTCTCACATAGAAGAGACCCTTTCACATTTCCATGAAAAATTGCCCTAATGCATATTATTATCTCTGCATCGACAAAGCTGCCAGTCCGTCCATTTTTGTATAAATCTTTATTTTACTAAATCAACAACAATTAATGCAACAATGAAAAAATCAGACTCTAGAGCATCAGTGAATTATTTTTTTATCTATAAATGTTGATGTATTGACTTATTAAATTAATATTTTATTAAAAACAGTTCAAGTACTATTTAAAAATTGTACATGTGTAGCTTCATGTTATTTTGCAAATAACTCTAATTGTGGCGTTATACAATGCTTCTTAGTGGATCTGGAACGAAATTATTCACAAACGTGAAAACTATATAAAAGTTAATCAAAAATTTGCAATTAGGTAATAAAAACCGAACAATATATAAAATTACACAAACAGTATTACGAATCATTCAATATATTGATAACGGTATTTGTAAATCCATGTTTGAAAATAAATTATTAATTTACATCGTTGTCTACTTCATAAATGTATTATAGTGTAATAGATATAGTGACAGAAACGGGATACTTAGATAGTTTCTGTGCATATAACAATATCGTGAATAATTTTGTCGATAGTTATATCTACATATTCGAAAATCATGGGTGTTACATATTTAATGTGAAAGATTAAGTGTTCACAGAAATCAGCTTAAATAATTTATTGTTTAACAGTGTTTCTGTGTTCTATATATGTTTACCCAAGCGTATATTAATGATACTCTGCTTTATAAAAACTATATTTTTATATTCGAATGCTCTAAAGTGTAAATTGCTGTACGAAAATAACTTTTATATTATGTGTGAATGAAATTGAAACCTTTATTTTATTTAGTGAAACCATTATTTGTAAATTACCTAATGTCAAGAATACCGCATGATAGATTGAACTGAACTTTTTTCTACCTTGCAGGTATACCTTATTAGTAAAATCTATCACTTTACAATAATGTTGGTGGTATGTCGTTTATATAATATATACTTATGATGCTATATTAGTATTGCATGTTATGGTTAGTTGTTTTTAAAAAATTTGCAAATAATGAGCAATATTTTTACAAATATGAAATTTTATAGAACCACTGGACATATTAAATTATTTTTTAGTACTAAATAACAGTATCTTTGAGAGGAATCTATCACGAATTAAACCAAATAATGAATGATTTAACAGTTAATTAATATGTGCGGAAAGTTAAGCATCGGACAATTATAATGAGAGTATTTTTTTCTGTCGATGTATTAATCAATCCATTAAATAGCCATTACAAAAACTTGCAAATGTCACTATTAATTTAGAAAATTATATTGTTGAAGACTTATGCACAGATAGTTAGTATTTGGTACTAAAGATACAGCAAATATTACAGAACGGCCAAAATTTGATGTATTTTGGAATAATATGTATTACAAACAACTTCGAGACGAACTCTTGTTTATAGAGCTCAGGTTTAAGTGGGAAAATTATGTTGATAAAATAATTTTATCTTCTTACTGTTTACATGTTAAACATTTAAGGTTAATTTATTTGTACAATTCTTGTAAGTTACATATATTTTAACTTAATAAATAAGTACAAATCTATTTTTATCTTATCCCATTTTGCCCTCATTAAAAAACTAGTGGAACGCTCATAAATATATATAACGAAGTAACAATATAATTAAAGCCTGTACTATTTTACGTATTGGACATAATGTTAACCCTGTAATGCCCCCGACCGCCTCTAGGCAGGGTATACCTTATTCACTAAAAACAATCTACGTAAATCTTTTATCGCATAAACGCTCACGCCTGCCTCTAGGAGAAATGTTACTAAATGGATTGGTGTAATGTGTGTTGCAGCAATGTGGCTCGCTTCACAGTTATATCAGTTGAAGCTAGAAATTGGCCAAAGAAAGACGTAATAAACTGTGTCTTATGAACGACTATTTTCAATAAATCATAAAAAATAGTAATTGCGATCAATTTGAACTAAAAAAATTACTGGTGAGTAGGAAAAAGTGTTTTTGATCGAATAGCGTTGTAAATTTACTTGCTTGAGTAAATTTATTGTGAGAATTTCACAAGTTTTGGAAGGCCGCCTGTAGGCGGACCTGAGCAGTTCGGAGGTTTTATTATTTTATTTTTATGTGTAATTTTTTTCAGTTATCGTTTTACTATCAATCATGTCACGACAACAGACCGTTTATAAAGTATCTCAGATGTCGGATGAGGAAATTGCTGCGATGTTAGACTCGGTTCTTACCGATGATGATACTGGAAGTGAAAAGGATTTTGATAGCGATGACGACATTGCCGATCCAGATTACCTTTTTCAGGAAAATAATGAGTATTTGAATTCAAGTGTGACCATTACTGACATACTCAATGCAAATGATGTCGAAGTTCAGCCTGCGTCGTCTGAATCTTCTGTCGAAGTTCAGCCCCGACTCGTCAATATATGCCTAAGAAACCACACAAATGGGGAACCAAACTATTTGCACTTTGTGATGATACTGGATTTTCGTATGCATTTGAAATTTATTCCGGCGCTGGTGATAATGTAATTCTTGAAAATACACCAGATCTTGGAGCTTCTTCCAATGTCGTTGTACGTTTATCAAAAAAATTCCTGACAACGTCAATCATATTGTATATTTTAACAATTTTTATACCTCGTTGGGTTTATTGACGTACCTAAGAAGCCGTGGAATTTATAGTGTGGGCACAGTACGTGAAAACCGAGTACCAAATATCAAACTGTCGACCGATGTAATGCTGACACAACAGAAAGTTGAGCGTGGTTATTCCGAGGAATATGTTGGAACGGTCAGTGGGTCGACCATCGTCTCTACCATCACCTATACAATACCAAAACCTAAGAAAGCTTACATTCCAACAAATGACATACGGTACAGTAATGTAGGCCATTGGTGCGCGTTTCATGATCGATCCGGCAAAAAAACGTGCAAATTTCCAGGATGCAAGTCGGAAACTCAAGCATATTGTACTAAATGTAATCTGAACCTCTGCAATTCTCCTTCAAAGATGTGCTTTTTGATGTTCCATCAAAGCAAATAACTACATACATTTTATAATTTTATTCCAGTATTTTTTTATATACAGCAAAATTTCTGACGTAACTGCTCAAGTCCGCCTTTAGGCGGTTTACCTTTTTTTTACCTGCATAAGCTGTAAATTGAAAATAATTAAAATTTTTTAGGTTCATTCGTGTTTCTTGTATTTTATTTAACCTAAACTAAAATTACCAGCTTAAACAAAAATTGGGGCATTACAGTTTTTATTCCCGATAAGTACATGAACTATAGCGATTAGCTATAGAGAATATTACAAAATCTTGTGTGGCCATAGTATTAATACAACTTTTGCACTAGTGCAAAAGGTGTTGCATAAGTAGATCGTTTTACCGATTCTCTGGCTTCGAGTATATCGATATGAAGTTAGAGGTATCGATTAAAAACATATCGAATATATTTATATTTGACAGTCGTCTATTTTAATGACAGGTTATAGTTTTGTCAACATAAAAGAATATTAAATAATATAAATATGTAAAAACATGTTATTTAATATAAAAGATATATAGTGCAACAATTACAAAATGAATATACAAGAGCTAACTAAATTTAATATTAATACAACTGTAGTTACAGAATTTCCAAACGAATACAGGAACAAAATTGTAAAACGTAGGCCCTAATAGGTACCTATTATTTGTTTTTCTATGATTTATTTGTAAATTTATTGTAGTGGCATTTTCAACATACCTACCCACTTCACAAGATCGTTCGAAATTGATAGATAATTTTGAAAGAGATACTGGCATTCCTAAAGAAGACATTTATGAAGTTTTGGGAATTTATATAACATTGTTAGGAATATTTTTGCAAAGTAGTGATAATGAATTTCTAGAAAGGTTAATAGAGCTAGGATTTTCTTCGGAATTCATAGAAAATCTTCCATTTATAGGAAATAGAGAAGAAATTATACTCAATCTCCAAAAAAACTATGCTGCAGATTTTGGAAAATTGTCATCTTTAAAATGGAGAGTTGATATAAGTTTAAGTCAGAGGTATAATTACATTGATTAATTTTTTACACTCTTATTAACCCCTTTTTCAAGTCAGTTATATATAGCTAGTTGTTATCTACCAATTGATATTTTGATCCCAAGTTAACACTTTTGTTTTTAGTGTATTAGCTAAGAAAATTCCAAGTTTTGTAGTATTTTCAATGACATTAACCAATGGAAAGAAGTACATTGTAGAAATGGATCCGAGAATGTTCCACAAATTAAGATTTAATATTGCACTAATTTTAAATGAATTGGAGTCACTTAAATCAAATAAATGAGTGAATACATAAATCCCACAAATGTTCCTAATTTATGTTAATTGAATTAAGCCACAAAAAGCATTATCTGTACATTTATTAAAATAAAATATTTTTTACATTTTGTTAACAATTTTATATTAAAGAATACCTAACGATTGCTTGGAGCATACAAAAAGAGGATAATTAGCACCCATATATGTAGTAATACCTAAAACAAACAAAGTAATTAGTATTGCAAATTTAATAAAAACCATTCAAAACGAAATTATTAAAAACATACCATGTAGCAAAATACAAATACTCGAGCAACAGGATATCGTCTAAGAAATATACCAGTTCTAATACTAACAGCATCTAGAGTAGAATAAGCATGTTTCACTCTACGGGTTACACCTGCATCAAATGGAGATACGCGCATGAATTTTGGCACAGGTATTGAATCTACAACAGAGTATTTTAAATTGTTTATTTAAGAAGTAGGCATTTTTCTCTACCATCTGGTTCTGCAATATTGATAATCTTAGCTTGAGATCTGTTTATCTGGGCTAAGTTTTTTTTATATTCATTCTAAAAAATATAAAAATACATATATAAATAATACAGGTCCATAATTATTTCTAAAATGGTGAAAACTAGTGCCACTAAACCATGTAATTATTATATATACTTACTTCCAATTTTTCAATTTGTAGCCTTAAAGCATTCCTTTCAGTGGTAACAGTTTCCAAACTATTTTGCTTCAACATTAATGTTTGTGTCAAAGACTTTATTCTAGATTCAATGTCTTCATTGACAACCACATTTTTCTTAGTTTTTGCAGCTTCTTGTAGAGTTGTGATTTCGTTAATTTTTGTTTTTAACTGTTGTTGTAAATGATTAATTTCTTGAGAGGCTTTATACACTTCCTAAAAAGTTGAAACACTGATTTAACTCACTGAATTCACCAATTCTCACTATCAAGTCCTTCAATACAATAACACTTTTTTGATAGATCGATTTTCTATACTTTATGTTGGCTTACATTTGTTTTTTGCAAACAATCTTCTTCAGCTATGGCTCTAATTTTTTTTTCATTGGCCAATGTCTGTTCTAAACTTTGATTTGTGGACTGCAATCCACTTTGAATTACTTGATGTTGCATTTGCAATGATTGTACCTCTTTTAACAATACGGCATTTCTCTGAGTAAGCTCTTCCGATTTTTTTTGATGAAATTCTAGTTCTTTCCTAGAAGTAAAAGTAGAAGCTACGCTACTAAATAAATACTATTTAAAATACACTTACTTTAATTCCTCATTGTAAGTGGTGAAAATATTTTCATTACTTTCATCAGAGCTGTTTTGTTGTTTCAATGATATTAGTCTTTCTTTTTCTTGTAAAATTCTCTGAGCCCTAGCAATATATTGATCTTTTTCAATTTGAGCTTCTGCAACTTGCTCATTTGCTCTTTCTATTTGGAACTGTAGGTTAGAGTTTTCATTTCTTACATCTGAACATAAATGTTGCATATTTAACAACTGCTTGTTAAGATCTTGATTTTCCAACTCTAGTTTAGCTATTTTTTCATGTAGTGACTGTGTTTCTTCTGCTAAAATAAAACTGTAGACTTCATTGTATGAGAAATGCATAATATGAAGCTTTACTTGATTGGAATTGAATTTTGTTATTGTTACTTCCAACAGAAATACATTCTACTGCATGAAATATTGTAGTCTAGGCATTAGAGCAGCATTTTAAGAATTCACAAACAGTATAAAAGCTAATGAGCACATTTATTGATCTCAAAGTAACAACAGAACAATATTCAATTTGATTGTTTACTTATTCTACTCTACTCTACCTGTTGTGTACCGAGCTGGATGATGACATTTTATCACTTTTTAAAGAGCTTCTAACTGATTCATCTATTGCACTATCTTCTACACTACCTGGAATAGTAAATAATCATCGATTACAATAATTAATTTCTTTTTCACCCATACCATTTGATTGTTTTAGTAGATCAGTTAAACTTATTGATATATCAGAATCTGGGTGAGCATTTCGTTTTTCCAACACTGGGCTACGGTCTTTTATCGGTGTACTATGAAAACTAGAGTTGCGGTTGGATATAGTAAAGGATCCATTACTTGATCTACTCTTTCCTATTTCTTTTTCTTTATTTATAAATATTTCATTTATTGCTTCTTGTCGTGGGATTCTAAAAATATTACAATTTATCAATCTAGTTATTGCAACTTTCTAAAACTTACTCTTCTACTTCATCAAGTTTAGAGCTGGTTTCATTTAAATTTAAAACGGTTGCAGCATTTTGATCAATTTTATTCAAAAGGTCTTCAGCTCGACCTGCTAAATTTTGCAACCAAGCCATTATTAATTACTTCATTACAGGCAGAAGATATATATTCATTCAATAACCATCTTTACTCATTACAAATATGTAGAACTGAACTGATGGCGATTGTTGTTTATTTGAGTACGTTGTCATCGCTGGTCATCGCAATTGTCAATGTCACTTCCATAGAGAAATATAGTCTATGGTATTGGCATGAGTGTCTACATTACTCTATGGTGTCTACTAAAATCAACATTCGACAGCTGCTCTGACTGACAGCTCCAAAATTAGAAAAATAAAAAAGACAGTTGTGAACTTCATAATTCCATTGTTAACTATTTATGTGTCAATATTTTTACCATTAACGTGATCCTATGTTTAAGCACTAATTACAACGATACCGTTTGCAATAATTAGATAAATAGTTGAATTTACACATGTATATAAAAATATGGTCTCGTAAACTATCTGGTAAATATGACATTGCTGGTTATTATGAATACAACTTAATTGTATGACAAGCATAATCATGGGTAACTGCTTGAGAAGATCAACTACAGATGATATTTCATTATTAAGGGGTAGTGATAGTGTCAGAGAATCGTCATCTGATCAGTTGGGACCCCCAGCTTATCAGGTAAGTTACAATCATAATCAGCTGTTTATGTTTATTGGGCCTATGTCAATCAATAGCACCTTGTTTTTGTATTTTTTTGCTAATCACCCAATGCTTTGATGTGTTAAAGATATTTCCTAAATTATCTATCCTATAAAAACATTGATGCTATTTACTTTTGTATAATTCTCAAATTCACAATAAATTAGCTTATCTGTACATTCAAAAATACAAACTTAAAGTTACATGTTGAGTTCATATTATTATAAAATAAAGTGTAGAAATTCCTAATAAAAAGTCCCAATCCCTTTCAAAAAGTTTAGGATGTGTGGTAGTTTTAGTTTTGTGAATTTATTATATTTGAACACAGCTTTGTGTATAATCTGGTTTGTCTAATTTTCCATAATCACTTCCTTCAATTTATGCTTGAATAATTCTGTGACACATTTTTGTGTCCTATACATAAGTTTATTGGTAATGATCAAATAAAATAGTATTTTCAGTATTAGCAATATGGAATATGCAGTAAACATTATTAATTTGGCTAAATGTTAGTTTTTTAAATTATTTTATTTGTTCAAACAGGAAACGCTTCCAACTCAGGCAGCTTCTCCTGTATATCATCCTTCACCAAGTGTAACCCGTTCAGTTACCCAACTTACAGAGGAAGAACAGGTGAAAATAGCCAAAAGAATTGGATTAATCCAGCATCTTCCCACAGGGACTTATGATGGATGCAAAAAAGCTAGAGAATGTGTTATTTGCATGGGAGAATTTCTAGTAGGAGATGCATTACGATATCTTCCATGCATGCATACCTATCATATGACATGTATTGATGATTGGCTGATGAGGAGTCTAACTTGTCCTAGTTGCCTAGAGCCTGTTGATGCTGCCCTGCTCACTAGTTATGAGACCAATTGATGGCCAGTGCCTTTGCATCTGAATCAGGCCAAGCTGTGAACTAATTAAGTAATAATCTAATAGGAGTACATTCCATCAATAATGTTTAAAAGGGTTTCAGGTAAATATTTTTTATCAGTGTCAACTATACATAAAATCGATTATGGTTTTTAATATATTTTTTTATTCTATAACTGCATAGATGAAATTTCTCTTAGATGTATTATTATCTAACTGTTATAGGAGTCAATTGATGTATCATCATCATATACATTTAGTTTGAAACATTTTACCATTTCAGTTAGTTCTATTAAAAATAAAACTGATTGATGTAGTGCACTGCTGTTAACAAATGTCCACATTTTGGCCAATAGTGAAACACTGTGATCTGAACTGATTCTTTTTAGAGGGCGTGAAAGGTTTGTGTGAAAGGAGGCTGTGATAAATTAGCAAAGGAATAACTATAGGATGCTTGGTCTATTATATTTTGTTTGTCAACACTTTGACATTTCAGATTTTTATTTGTTAATTTAATATAGTAAGTACTTATTTTATGATTTTTGGAGTTCTATTAGTCAGTGTATTGGTACCAGTAAAGAGAAATGTAACAACTGTAGAGATTAGGAGTATGAAACCAAAAATTGATCAAATATCTAATTGCATTTGAAAATGTTATGGAATCTTTTACATGGAACTTGACACTTTCTGATATCCCTAACAATACTGTGCTGTTTTTTATTTGTTCTAAATTATCTTTTTAGCAGATTAACAATTTATTTGGCCAAAGTATAATTAATATAACAATACAACTAGTTTGGTACAATTATAAGCTGATATGTTCATTTTAAATACAAATTCAACAGAGCTGGTTGCCAAAAGTAAATAAATACTGGTCCAACAAAAACAAAAATATTGATGGCAGATATTGTTTAGTAAAGTATTATGTTCATTCTTAATTAAATTGGTGGACCCTCTAAGTATCTACAATTATTTACAAATATATTTATGAATAGATCTATATTTTTTTAATATGAGATTATTTGTTTTATTATTATAGAAATTGGCCCCATTCGCCAAACCAGGAAATTTTGTAAATATTATTTAGGTATAATATACAAAATAGTTACTGGTGCAATTGCAATATTATTTCTAATTTAATCTTGAATATTACATATTACTGCAAATTTCTTTATCACTTAGTTAGTCAATGTGGGCAGTAACAATATTTGTAATTAGTTAAATAGTTACTATGAATATAGCAATTAGATCTGAGTGAAATTGTTCATTCCCTATTTTTTTATAATATCAAATGCAAAGTTTGGTATTTATAAAAATAATAAAGCAAAATTAGAAACTTTATTTAGAAAATGGGGCAATATACTCAAATCGAAATTATAATAAATACATACTAAATCATTTCACCAATTTAAAGTGGTAATTAAGAATGTATGTAACTTTCTTCAATTAAAACCAGTCTAGATGAATAACCCACAATAATGACATCCCATATCTCATGTTTAAAATACATACATCATTTCATTTAAAATTTGAAAACACATTCTAAAATGAAAACAAGTTACTGGTGCCTTTACTATACCTACATAGGAATTATTTTTAAGAATATCATTTATTAAAATGTCATGACAACATATAGGTTTCAAAATATTAACAAAAAATAATTTAGTTTTAGTTGCATTACACACAGTTTAAATCTTATTGCATTTTCTCAGTATTATTATTTAAGTGGTATAACATTTCTACAGTAGATTTACATATCACATTAATGAGAAAAAACAATTTTCATAATTAAAACCCGAAAATACGAATGCAATTATAATAACAAAGCAAATGAGAAATTGCAACGAAGCCTTATGAGTACTATCTATAATAAAAATGGTTAGACCAAATGGATCATTTTGAAAATAAATTCCTGTAAAGTTTTTAAATAAATCATTGATTTCAAAATGGTCTATTCAATAATTATAGAACAATAATCCTTCCTGTTTTTTCAATTAGTGTGTCGACTTATATAATTTGTTTATAAAATATTGCACTTTTATGGTCAACTTTGTTTTTGATGCTTTTTATACATTTAACAGTAGATCTTTTAATAACGCTTTATCTACAGCTTTCTACTTTGTTTATGGAACAAGTACATAGTGGTTCAGTGTTTTGTAATATAGTACTAGTAAATTGTCACTTCTCCATACAGTTTATACCCTATTAATGTAATATTGTACTGTTTATGTCATTTAACAAGAAATCTTAATCATGCAGTTTTTTTTGCAATATAAGGAAGTATGTAGATATATTCCAGTCATAAATATTTTTTTGTGTATTTATATTTACATGATATAATGTGTAGTAGTTATCCAAAGTTTCCAGTTCATGGTGAACTACTATTAGTTATCAGTTATAAGTTTTGACGAAAAGTGAACAGCAGTTTAACTATAGTGGAATTTAGATTTAGATGGCATAGTACCCGGGTATAGGACAACAGCAACTGCTATTATAAGTTATGAAATATAATTTTGGTAAGACTATTTACATTTACAAATATTTCCAGAGTCGGGCCATGACAACGTACTTTTGAAGACTTTAGCAATATTATTAGCTATTTTCTCATAGTCATGGTTGTTTCAAATAATTGTTCTGAATCAAGCAATAAAAGTAGTTCAGGTTAGCTACTAAGAATGCTAGGTTCAAGAACTGTAATAACGATTTTCTAAAATAGTTATTATTTCGGGCTAAAAAGTTCATATTACTGGCATAGCTTATGGTCTGGAATATTATATTTTCTTCACTAAAGGCGCGTCCACGCTATGCCGCGATTTGCCGTTGGCAGTGCCAATTGGCAAAGCCAGTGACTGTAAAAACGTCTATATGTGTTGGCATTCATTTAGTTTAGTCGCACAGTGTTCACAGAACAGATCCCAGTATAGATTTATCAAATTAATATTCTCCTCGTTCGTCCACTCGATTTAAGCATTAGTATCAAAACATTCAAGTTGAAGAAAATTGACCAAGTGCAGTATTTTATGTAGATGTGCTGTGTTTATTTAGTTAATGATTATGCTTATCATTTTAATGCGGATGTTTCATATGGTTATTTCTCAGCTATTAGATGAACCGTATTGTAAATACATAGATGATAGTTCATCTTGTGTTAAAATAGTCAGTTTTTGTATTTCACAGTGGTGATAGTCTTGGGTCATTCCATATTAAATCAACCACTGCAAATATGTTTATGTGTATTTTTTGATATAATTGTACTAGTAAGACTACTCACAATTACCAATTTCATTTGGTTTTATGATATTGATTTCGAATGTTGGAATGGCTTTATTTAATAATTATAAATGTATGTAGAATTTTAAGATGATTAAAAACAATTATTTGCAGTTGACTTTTTTTAAATTCTAATTTACTACCCTATATCTATATTTTAGTCTAAAGATCTAGCTGCTGAGAAAGCCTAATATCCATTTTGGAACTACGTCTTCAACCTGATCAGGCTTTGGAAGGTTAGCATAACGCAAAATAATGTTGGAGGAAGGAGAGATTGTTATAAAGGATAGGATTTCCATTATATTTTAAAATAAATTTATTTTCTGGCAAATTACTATTCATCTAATTAGACTACTTGCTATATAAATCTTTGGACTTCAGTACAGCATTTTTTTATTACCTGCAGTGGTACTTATATACCAACTTCATAAATTAGTTTAAACTAAATACAAAGTGTATTTTTTTTAGAAAAACTGATAAGTGCTATGAATTACCTTAGGTATTTTATATTGAAATCTAAAAAGTACTTTAGTTTTTCTCTTCAAACCCTAATACGCTTCTGGCAACTTTAACGAGAAGTAGAGATATTTTTTTCTATTCCATTTCCTTTACTTTTTGCTTAAATTATGACTTTTCAATTTAATTTATGCCATAACTATTGATGTATTTTATACTAGGTATATACTATAGTTTGATAACCCCGCTGCTAATAGTTTTTAAAATGTTGAAGTATTTAATGCAAAAAATACACGATCCCAATGATTATGAAGCTATCCTCTTATCGAGTTTATTATTCGCACACATTCAAAAAAACTAAGGCCATTTTGTGTGAATGATGCAATAATCAAGTAACGTGACAAATGTTCTACGAATAAAACTTATTTTATTTGATTTTTTTGCTTATCCAATTACAATAAAAATTTCGTAATGATAATTATTATTACATTTACGCTTTGGTTATGCTATTTATTTTAAAATTTATCAGAATGATTTTTTATGCGCAGTATATTTTACTATCTCGAATTGGTTAATATTTGCAAATTTGATTTAAATACAGCGAAGGTCCCCAAATTTTTTTATGCCTCCGACATGCTTTAGCCTATAGAAAAATTGTTTTGTATTTTATTGAAACTCATCGCCTAAGTAGTAAGTTATTTCTACGCTGACGAAGACGCGGGCAAAAGCTAGTCCATCTATGCATATAACCAAGCATTCAATGCATTATTGTTTCGGATTTGGTTGAGAAAAAAACATAGCCGCACCATACTTTTTATGACGGGGGTACAAATCGAATAATACATTAATCCTACATCTTGGGGTACAACTATTTAACAATTTTTCCTCTAGTTTTGTGCATTGTAAATTCATTTTCTTTTTTTTTCAATTAAATTTATCAAAAAACCACTGCTACGATTTGTTAGTTTTGTCTCCTGGTGTAATTGTTTTGAAAACAATGAATCATAGCGACCTGCCTCAATTATGGTTAATTTGCAAATATTATTAAAACTTTATCATTTATTGTAACAAACAATAATTTTATATATATTCGAATGGAAACGTAAAGTCTCGATTGTTTGTTCTATAATTGGATTTAATGGTTCCGTTTTTGAGGAAACACATTGTATACAGGGTGGTGTGAATTTCTATTATCATCTTCTTACTTACACCTGGATATTTTAAAATACATTGGCGACATCCACTATGAGAAATATGTTTAGAATTGTAGATAGGTAGTAGATTTGCGACAAATTTATCAAGTGGATACTACCAACAGTAGAATAATCTTCTACACGTTGACGACAAGCTGCAAAAAAATCGGTAGGTTTTAGATGGCATCCTATAAATGAAAGGAAACAGAAATTTGAGTGAGTTTTATTGTTGTAGAAGGAAGGTTGAGATCAAATGAATACATAAAAGTCAAAGTAAAACTGCGATAAAAGTTTTAACAGGGATCCTAACGGGACATTATCGCCTGAATGGGCACCTGAATAAGCTCAAAATAGTGGAGTAAGAAGAATGCTGATTTTGTGGAATGGAAGAAGAAACCTCCATCCACATACTTTCCAACTGTACAGCACTCCAGAATGCTAGAGCACAGCACCTAGGAGATTATACTGGATAGAAGAGGAACATTTACCTAAGTTGAAGCCTGCAGACATCCTAAAATTCCTCCGGGAAATAGGACTAAAGGAACTACTAGTTTCTGAGACTCTCCTCAGAAACTGAGTAGAAGTAAGGGGGCATCCCACTAAAACCATCCTGATAGCCTTCACTAAGAAAAGAAAACTCAACCTCAAAACCATAAAACTTGATGGGAACGAGATTGAATGGAGACAAGAAGTCAAGTATCTAGGTTTAACTCTAGACAGTAAAATCCTGTGGAACAAACACGAAAAGGAGATTACATACAAGGCAAAAATGGCTATAATGGTGTACAGGAATCTGGCAGGAAGAAACTGGGGCTGTAACCCAAAAATCCTAAGCTGGATGTACACTGCCATAGTGAGACCAATCATCACTTATGGAGCCATTGCGTGGAGTAGTAGAACTAGCCTATTGACGACGAGAGAAAACCTCTCCAAAATTCAAAGACTAGCCTGTATATGCATTACAGGAGCAATGAGAACATGCCCAACGGCAGCCATGGAAGTGATTCTCAACCTCACCCCTCTACATATGGTGGTGGAAAGTGTTGCAGAAAGAACAAGATACAGACTAAGTAGAGAAGGAATCATTAAAAAAACCACCTCCTCACTTCTTAGAAATCTGACAACCTGGGACATGTCACAAGACGGTATGATGAAAAAGTATAACTTTTCAAAGAAATTCGTTACGGAATTAAGCAACAAGAATGAATGGGATCCAAATACCATTACCAGACTTGGAAAGAATGCCATTCAATGGTACATAGACGGCTCAAAAGCAATAGAAGGAACTGGGATAGGAGTGTTCGGGCCAGGAACCAAACACTCTGAAAGCTTGGGAAAAACCCCAAGTATCTTTCAAGCGGAAATCCACGCCATAAGAAAGTGCGCCCAGTTCAATATTGATAGGATACTGAAGACAAAGGATTATCATAATGTCGGATAGTCAAGCAGCCATTAACGCACTGAACTCTTGTGTAATCAGATCCAAAATGGTGTGGGAATGCCTAGACAAACTCAATGAACTAGGCGAGAACAACATAGTCACCTTACTATGGATTCCAGGACACACTGGAATAGAAGGAAATGAAATAGCAGATGAACTATCAAAGAGGGGGACTGAAATACCTTTCTGGGGGCCTGAACCCTTTTGCGGAATCAGCCCCAATGTAATATTGGAAGAAATAAGTAAAGCCGAGAAAAAGAGAAGATCTGACCATTGGAAAGATCTAGTAGGGCTTATACAATCAAAGACTCTTCTGGGTGACTACAACCTGTTTAGATCAAAAGAATGCATAAGTCAAAGTAAAACTGCGCTAAGAGTTTTAACAGGGATCCTAACGGTACATTGTCGCCTGAATGGGCACCTGAAAAAGCTCAAAATAGTGGAGGAAGAAGAATGCAGATTTTGTGGAATGGAAGAAGAAACCTCCATCCACATACTTTCCAACTGCACAGCACTTTAGAATCCTAGAGCGCAGCACCTAGGAGATTACTGGATAGAAGAGGAACATTTGCCTAAGTTTAAGCCTGCAGACATCCTAAAATTCCTCCGGGAAATAGGACTAAAGGAACTACTAGTTTCTGAGACTCTCCTCAGAAACTGAGTAGAAGTAAGGGGGCACAATAGATCTTTTAGGTCTCAGTATGTCTGCCCAAAATACATACATACATACAAGGTTGATGATAAAAATTGCAGGGTAAGGACAAGGACCCAGATTTTGGAGCTTACACCTTGTAATGTGCGATATATATATATATCCAAATAGTATATTAATATCTCTTACTTTAAATTTATCAGTTTACTAATTCGATGTTTTCGTACAAAAATAGATGTTTTTGAAAATAGTTACGGATTGGTTTTCGTGACCGATAAGAATACACAAATAAATGAAATTATTTATTTTCATTTCAAATTATACAAATTTGGTTAAAAGTAATTCAAAGTCGTAACATAAAAAAGTTAATAACCTGTTAACTAACAATGTTTACGTTTATCGATGTTATTTTCGATGACCCGAGACGATTAATATTAGAAATACCATTATAATACTAAAAATAGTAAGTAAATAAAAGGTATACAGTGTGTCATTTTTAGATTAATCTGATTCCGATCAAGTATACCTACTTCTTTTTAATATCTAGTAAACTGACCTGACCTGAGATGGGATAATATACCATGCAATAAAGTATTAGCCGGAACAGAGACGTATTTATTTTGTTGGGGAATAATAAATTATTACCTGAGAACTCTTTTGGGTCATTCTTATTATATATATATATATATAGTAACTATGTACCCCAATAGGGGATTAGTCGCCGGAGCGGCTTTTTAGATCCAGATTTTTTGGGGGGGATCGGGCCCCATTTCCAAGTTTTCAAATCAGTTTAATTATGTTCCTCCACTGTTTCGTGTCGGTTGTTTTCGCCTTCCAGTTTCGGATACCTAGACAGTTTATGTCATCTTCAACCTCCTGTAGCCACGTTGATTTTGGCCTTGCTTTTTTTCTTTTGCCACTTGGCTTCCACTCAGTCATCGCATAAATTGTGCTGTTTGGGCCTGCTCTCCACACATGTCCCAACCATTTTAACCTTTGCTCTTTTATTACACTTTTGATGTCCCTCTGGATGTCTTTTTTCAGTTTTTCATTTGTTCTTTTTCTAAATTCATTTTGAGTTATTTTCTTGGGTCCCAATATGACTCTTAGTATTTTTCGTTCAAAAATTTTCAGGTCTTCTTGTTGTTTCTTTGTCATTATCATAACTTCAGCTCCATACGTTATTGTTGGTCTAATTATTGTTTTATAAATTTTCATTTTAGTATTTTTGCCTAGAAATTTACTTCTTAATCAATTTTTATTTGCCTGGAAGACTCTGTTTGCTGCCATTATTTTCTCCTTAATTTCCATTTCTCCATCCCTATTGTTGGTTATTGTAACTCCTAAATATTTTATTTTATCAACTTCTTCAAATTTGAAGTCACCGATGCTATTATTATTGTTCATTAGGTGTTTGTTCACAGTAATTATTTTTGTTTTTGTTTCATTTATTTTAAGGCCCATCTTTTTACCTTCTTCCACAATTTCTTGAAACATTTTTCATAATTTCTCTGTTTTTTGCTACCAAGACTAAATCATCCGCATAAGCTATCAATTGTCCACCCCTTGTCCTTAGGTTTCCTTTGTCTACGTTTCTGACTACATATTCCAGCGCCAGATTAAATAGAGTTGTTGACAGAGAATCTCCTTGTCTGACTCCTTTGTTAATCTCGAATATGTCCGTTTCACCTTTTTGTGTTTTTACCGTAGCTGTTGATTGTTTCATAGTAATCCAGATTAATTTTCTCAGTTTTTTTGTTTATCTCCATAGTTTGAAGTGCTCTCATTAGTTGTTGTCTATTTATTGAATCAAAGGCTTGTTCAAAATCAATAAATAGCATCTCTGTTCCGATTTGATGTTCGTGAGTTTTTTCCAATATTTGCTTCAGGATATGAACTGCGTCTATGGTTGATTTGCCTTTATTAAATCCGTATTGATATTGTCCTAATATTGTGCCTATACTGCTTGCCAGTCTCTTTTTATATTATTATAAGTACTTTATTTTTCACCAGCTATAGTGCGGGCTCTGCACGGTAAATCTGATGAAGTTTTATGATTTCTTAGCTATTGAAAAGAACTATACAATTCAGATCTAACGGACAGAATTACAATTTTAATTATTTCTAATTATTAATGAAATAGGCAATAGAAAATTAATACTTTATCAGAATCATTATATTGAGAGTAATCTTAAAAATGTCACTGGATTTGGTATTGTATTTAAACAAATTTCCGATGACATCGTTATATTAATTTGCATCATCCTGTATAAAGAAATTTTGCTGCACGGCAGAGAACCTTAAAAATAAAAGGTGTTATTAACAGAAATAATGAATTTATTCCATACTTATGGACACACAGTATATTTTATTGATTGCAATTTGATTAAAACGAATAAAAAACAAGGGTTTTCAGTAGTTACTAAATAAATACATTATTTAAAGAAACAAAATAACACTGATAATAATTAAAAAATATAGTTATCTTCAAAAAATATGTTTACTTCACTTCATTAAAAAAAAATAGTTTTAGCAAAATAGATCATCATTATTTATAATTTATCAATTATATTTTCAACCAATGTAAATTCATTTTATTCCTCCAACATAATCGTTGAAAAATATGTCATCTGGTATCGCTCAGTTTCAAATTAGTTTTAAGTAAAATATTTAATAAGATGTGAAATAATTTAGAATTTTAAACAATGGTATTGTTTAAATCAATCGAAAAATACCACGTAAAGATTAAAAATTAGAAAAAATTCAATAATCTAACAGATATTTTTCGACAGGCCAGCGACATTAATTTCTGTTAGCGTTTTGTACTCTAATAATTTGAGTATTTAGATAAATCAGTCACACTTTCAGAACGTGACGACCATAAAAATAAATTGTTTCCTAAGTAGTAGTTATGATGAGGGGTCAACCAAAAGACACAATGTGTTTTATATTTAAGATAAGTCAATTGAACTGATACTGATGACAATCATTTATAAGAAATTACGCATCACGATGACTATCAACGTTCATTTTTGTTTAAAAAAAATAAGGGACCAAAGAGAAAGATATACAGAGTGAACAAACAATTTCTTATTTAATTTTTCTTAATTATAGCGTATGGTATATAAAAAAGATATCTGTCAATTATATCAGAATAGTAGTTTGTTATAAATTAAATTAAATGAGAATTTTTAAAACGTAATAGAAATTAAACGAGGCCAAATCTTTTCTTAAGCTGATTAAACTGATTTAAAAAGCAATTAATCGTATTATTAGTTTGTGTTAGCTCTTATTGTTACTCTAGGTACTTTTTATAATCCGCATTCAGAGTGCACGAGCTAGAAAAGGAGGAGTAGCGGATCAACTTAATGCAAGATATTTCTCTATCCTAACCCTGAAATGGAATTGTACTAACTAACGAGAAATTCCTGACAGTGATTTAAAACATATATATATATATATATATTGAGAAATAATAAGCCTCTGGATGTGGAGCTTACTCCAGAGCACCAAGCCTATTGATTAAGTGGGGAATGGGAAACAATACCAGCGTGGTTCAAACAGAACTGGCTGGTATCTCAATTGCCACAAAAGAGCTAACCAGAAAAGGAATTTCTGGCAAAATCCTAACAATCTGCATTGATAGTAGACAAGCCCTATTAGCCTTGAACAGACAACGTGTTATATCGGGGCTAGTACTAGAGTGCCACCAAGATTTAGCTAACGCCTCGGCAGATAACAATGAGGTGGGTTAAAGGGCACGACAGGAGTAAAGGTAATCGCATTGCCGATTCTTTAACCAGGAAAGCGGCTGGACTAAAAATTTTAGGACCCAGTGACACCTACGGCATAACGACTTCGACAATTGCGGAACTAGCCAAACTTTACACCCATGCTCAATCCCTTAAGAGATGGGTTGGAATCAAAGGATGCAGTCTTGCCAGGATCACCCTGGGCGACCCTGGGAAGCTGGTGCCGAAGAAATATTTGGCGATGACCAGGAAAAACCTACGTTTAACAGTAGGATTTCTGACTGGCCACTGTCAACTAAGGAAACACCTCCATACTATAGGGCTCGTGGACACACCTCTATGCAGGATGTGTGAACAGGAAGATGAAACTGTCAGGCATGTTTTATGCGAGTGTCCGGAGTTATCGTCAATAAAAGAGTTTGTGTTCGGTGAGTCTTGGCCTACACCTGCCTCCTACTGACCTGTCCACGTTCCTGGGAAGGACAGGATGGACGATGACCTAGGAGGGCAACTCCTCGGGAGGATGTACAATGGGTCACATGTGGCCTAAGTGCTGTGAGCCTACACACTCACCCTCCCTACTCTACAAATACAGAATAAGTTTTTCTTCTCATCTTTCTTATCGATTATTATTTGGCTACTTATTCAAATAAAAACGTCCCATGCTGTATGTATGTATGCACTTTTTTATATATATTTAGACAGAAAAAAAGCTTACATCAATAAGGTTATCACGAACAATAAATGAGAAAAACAGATATTTTTAGAATAATACATATGCAATAATCCTTGTGGACACTTTTCTGATATAATTTATTAATTCTTTTTCATTCCTTTTTATTAATTTATATATTGGGAGAATATTTTTTTTTATATATAAATATGTGTCACTATAATAAATAAATATTTGTATGTAATTGATCTATTGGATTTGTCAATTATTTTAAATTGAAGATAAAGTCAAATTCACATTGTTAATGCATGTCAAAATTTTTGGATAAACCAATGGAAAAATTTAAATTTTAAAAACGGGTTCTCTAAAAAAAATAATTGAGGGGCTTTGCTAGATAGATAAAGGGAATTAATTTTTGGAAAAATTTAAAATAAAATTAAACAAAATAAATTGCCAATAGAATAAGAGGAAAAATAACACCAACCGCAGCAATGGAACTAATTACTGGTCTGACCCCTCTGGACCTGTACGTCAAGGAGGTTGCGTTAATGGCCATGGTACGATTGCGCACGGCTGGTGTAAACCCCGAAGTAGGAGTGGGCCAATTGAGGTTAAGCCTATGGCAGGAAGCGCTTACTGTGCTACCTCTGCTGCAGGCAGCCAACGATGCAATTGAACCCAGGTTTTTGTTTAACAAACCCTACAAAATTCAAATAAAACAGAACACAGAGCCAGATGCTGCAAAATGCAATACACATATATACAGATGGTTCAAAAAAAATGAAAGAAGGCTCAGGATGTGGAGTTTACTCGAGAGCACTAAGCCTAAAGATTAAGTGGGGAATGGGAAACAATACCAGCGTGGTTCAAACAGAACTGGCTGGTATCTCAATTGCCACAAAAGAACTAACCAGAAGAGGGATTTCTGGCAAAAACATAATAATCTGCACTGATAGTAGACAAGCCCTATCAGCCTTGAACAGACAACGTGTTATATCGAGGCTAGTACTAGAGTGCCACCAAGACTTAGCTGACGCCTCGGCAGATAACAATATTATCCTGAGGTGGGTTAAAGGGTACGACAGGAGTAAAGGAAATCGCATTGCTGATTCTTTAGCCAGGGAAGCCGCTGGACTAAAAATTCTAGGACCCAGTGACACCTACGGCCTAACGACTTCGACAATTGCGGAACTAGCCAAACGTTACACCCATGCTCAATCCCTTAAGAGATGGGATGAAATCAAAGGATGCAGTTTTGCCATGCGTCCCTGGGAAGCTGGCGCCGAAGAAATATTTGGCGATGACCAGGAAAAACCTACGTTTAACAGTAGGATTTCTGACTGGTCACTGTCAACTAAGGAAACACCTGCATACTATGGGGCTAGTGGACACACCTCTTTGCAGGATGTGTGAACAGGAAGATGAACCTGTCAGGCATGTCTTATGCGAGTGTCCGGAGTTATCGTCAATAAGAGAGTGTGTGTTCGGTGAGTCTTGGCCTACACCTGCCGATATAAAGGAGATGTCTCCTAGTGACCTGTCCACCTTCCTGAGAAGGGCAGGATGGACAATGACCTAGGAGGACAACTCCTCGGGAGGATGTACAATGGGTCACATGTGGCCTAAGTGCTGTGAGCCTACACACTCACCCTCCCTACTCTACATATACAGATACTCTACAGATACAGAAGAGGAAAAAATAAAAATCAGTGACAAAGGCAGAAAAGTTAGAATTGTGGCGAGAGAAAGAAATGATCGAGGGAAGTAACTTTTAATTTATTAAAACCATTTCTGAAAAAAAATTATATTGCAATAGTGCGGAATTATACATTGAAAAAAATTTTATATTTTGGACATTTAAGAAAATATATTTTATGTACTCATTCATATTTATATTATAGGCTTCGAATTTAACATAATTCTGAACGTGCGTAATATTTATGGTAGCAACGGAATATTTGCAAAGAAATTTCTTTCACATTATTGAAATTTATCTTTACCCACCCGTATCGTAACAAAGGGAAATCAATCGGCAATATGTTTGGTGAAATAATTACAATCAAAACATAAACTAACGTAATTTAGATTAGATAGTACCTATATCCGGCAGCTGATGCCCATTTTCCAATTTTTTACTTAGCTAATTTATTAATCCTTGTTATTATAGAGTTCACATAGTGTCATTTTTATTGTATTTATTCAATATCCAGCTACTTATTCTCATCCTTGGAAAAATAATTATAAATCGGAAAGTTTTTAATAAAACATTTGCAAAGTAAATAGGCGTACAAAAATATTTTTATCATGGGATAATTTTATACAATAATTATTGTAATATCGTCAATAGGAAAATAAAGATTATACCTTGATTTTAATTAAACAAAGTATTAATATAGATATTTTGTTATTGTAACCTCTGTGACTGTAATGGAATGCTGGCAATCAATTTTTAAGCAACAGTCATGCATGTACCGCTGGGTGCTAAAGTACATAAGTTTGGGAGGTTGCGGATCATTTATTTTAATGTATATTCTTATCAACGTTAAGAAAACTAAGTAGTACGGGGTCATATGTAAAAGACCTTGAATGTGATTTTAGAGTTGCTTTAAGCCAGTAGAGAAAATTACTGATATACACGCTCGAAGCCAAACTGATAAATACATTTTTGAAACAATTAAGACATAAAAATATATTTACTTTAAATATTAATATGTATGGCAACAAAGACTACCTACCCTTATACTAGAATTTAAAAAATTAAAAGCCTACTCATAGTGAGTGAGTTTGTGCCTCTCTTTTATGAGTATGTAAATAATAAAAAAGCATAATAGAAATATATTTTGTTTTTATTTGCATCAAAATTCCGTTTGTTAAAATTTTTGGTAAATTTGATAAAAAAACATTTTGTTTAAAAAGTGAAATTCCACAAATAATCAACCTCCTACAAAATAGCTGATGAAACAGCAATATATGTTTTGTATATGGATTATTCATTGGCCTATTTTGTTTATAGTTGGGTCCTTATCATTATTTTTTTTAAAAGTGCTTTTGGCGCCTTGATTACGGAAATAATTTAATACCAATATTTTATTTTAATTTATACCCAAAAATATACAAGTGCTGGGAAAAGTAATTTTTATATTTAAAGTTTATTTTATTCTTCCTCTTCAATACCACAATGACCAATATGAATAAAAATGACAGTATTGATATTTGACATTTACCATAAATAGGTCCCATAGATAATAGGTGCAAAGAGTATAATAATATACACTCGATAAGGAATGATAGAGTTGAGTTACAACGGAAGTATATAAATAAATAATTATTTATTTCAAAACTGTATTAAAATTTATTCTGCAAAATGATCGGAGCACACACAACAATAGACAATAATTATGTCTAAACTGGTTGCGCAAATAGTTTTGCTATGAGTACTTAATAGTAACAAATTTTGAGATTAAGTTATAGCTTTGTTTAAAGTGAGTGGATTTTATTATTGTTTCCACACTTTTGGAGTCCAGGTCGGAAATATCAATAATCAGTGTGTACTAGAGATCAGTAAGTACAATTTCAAACGTTGTGAAAGTTAAACAAAGAATAAGTAATTTGGTTTACTTTGCATTGTTTAAGTTCACTAAAACTTTGATAGTTTAGTTTAGATACAAATCACTACCAAGAAATCTAGAGTACCACATAAATAAATATTTGAATATTTTTGAGAATCATCTCGATAACCCCGGCATTTGAGATAATTTTATTACGATTTGGTATTTCGCACTATGTTTAGTAACGATAAGCAAAGCATGTGATTTCCTGGTTCGTGCCAGCAATGTATTCATACATCTTGAATTTCGTTTAATTTACTATACCTAAATGTTTCATCATTGAACTAGGTTAGTATCGGACTTGGCTTCATAAACTTTAGCTTGGAAAATTGTATTTGTTACATAATTTTTATATTATCATAACAAATTTATTACCAACTATTATACTGTATCTACTTGCGTTAAATTTCATACAATACATAATAATATTAATAATAATAGCAACATAAAAAACTACTCAACAAGAAAAAAATCTTGATCCCTTTCAAAATGTTATGTTGTTGTATTCTTGAAAACACGGGAGATTTATGCAATAAACAAATTGGAAAATTCCTACTTAAGCTCAAATCTCAAACATTCTTATTCAAATGACAACATGACAAATACATAGACTGTTGTATTTGTCAATAACACATTTCTTATAAAATTGTTGCAGTTAAATGTTGACAGGGGTATTTGTTTGTTGTTTCAGCACGGTAAGATTTTTAACTAGTTGGCTAAATCCAATCCTGACTTTCTACAATATCAATATCCTAATGATGCCGCAAAGCTGAATGAATTTAATATTTAAGGTTATTAAATTTATTTTGAGATATGACGAACAACGTAGTATTTTATTAGAATACTTTTTACTAAATTTATGCAGCAGTTTTTAAATCAAATGGTACACTCTAACTTTCCAAAATTCGAATACCTTGAACGTCATGAATTGAAAAGTAATTCGCATTTCTAGCCTTTAGAACGTTTTAATCACCAAAGATGGATAGAAAAAGAGTTATGTAAAAGACTTACATGTAGGTACCTATATATTGCATAAGGACGTTTTGTAATTTCGAAATTTAGAATCAACCCAAGCATATTATTCACCCTTTTCAGATTACAATATATTAGCTGGATTCGTCACATTTAAATTACCAGAATTCTTTAATGAAGGGTGTTTAAAGGTTAGCACGAAAAATTTGGAATAATTTCTTAATTTTGAAGTCATTTGAAATCAGTCATCTAAACAAAATGGGAGAAGTTAGTGAGCCTATGTGCTGAAAATGTGTGATTCAATTTAAAAATTTTATATTCGAATGAACCTTTATTATGAAGATGGGTTTTAATTTAAAAACCATTATTGCTCTCACAAGCTTAACAGTGGTTTTAGCATACAAATCTGGAAGCATACAGAAGAAATGAAGGATAATTTGGAGCAAATCTTCGCAAAGCTACAAAAAATATCTAGGGATGTCTTTAATATTTTAAAGCGAAAACTCACAAACTACAAAACACGAGAACCAAGGACCAACTGTCATTTCTTTGGTGTCAGAATTGACTAATAGTAAATCAAATTTCATCCAATTGACTGATCGTTTTCATGCGCCGCTAAATAAAGAAAATTTGATCAATGCACTTTGGTTAGTCAAGTTTGACGTTCGCTTTAGTTTAGAAACGGAGCACCTTTTACACTTTTAATAAAATCCACGAAAATTACCGCCTATGATTATCAAATTAACGATTTTAAGCAGTTATTTGCCTCTAATGCGAAATTTTTATTTTGTGACTTAGGTACGAGGTTTGACCCTCGAAATATAAATTCATTCATACATGTATCACGTGAAAGGTTAATTTTTGTTATTATATAATCTATGCCTAGGACACGTGTCTAAATGTCAACAGGATAAGAAAATTTCAGATAAAGATAGTTCAATTGAAGCCAATACAAGATAAACTGAAAAAGTTCCTTAACGAATTGCGAAATTTGTAAGCAAAAACTAATCATAGGCGGCTATTTAAAAAGGATACATTAAAAAATCAATGAACTGTTATATTTTTAAACATGAAGACATACTGTTTAGGTTTAGAGCAGGGATCTCCAAACTTTTCAGCATTACGGCCAAACTGATAGCTAGGGTAAGTTCAGGAGGGCCAACTATACTGAGTGGTCACTTTTTCATTCTTCACATTTTTCAACCAATTTTTATTTGTTGTACTGCTAGGGATGTAGTTTTATTTTTCGCAGGCCGGGTAAAAAACATATTCAGCCCGCTGGCCGTAGTTTGGAGACTCCTGGTTTAGAGTTTGCTGTAGAGTTGATTAAAAATATAAATAGTACATTTAATAGTAATTAGTTACAATTGGAGTATAGTCGCATTGTTAGTAGATAATTTTAGTTATTACGGTGTTCTCAAAGAATTTGATTTTCTCTTGAAAGAGCTTCTAAGTAAAAATACCGTAAATATTTGAATAAAATGTGACAGTAGGTACACTAAATCGAAAAGTGTTCGTTTCCTAACCACTAAAACCAACTAATATGCAGATGGAATAGTAAAAAAAGAGCTAATTTTGAAATTTACAATGAAATATATCTCGTGAACCAAACAGAAACACTTCTATGTCTATTGTAAGTTTTAAAAATTGACACAATGTCTAGAGGTTTCTATTTTTTAAATACAGGAAATTCTGATTGCGGGTCCCAGGGATATGGCATGCCCTGATTTGTTCTATTATGGTAACGCCACTGTCTCCTCATTTCTATACTAGACAAGCCCTTCATTAAATTGTTAGAACAAATCCTTTCACATCTATAAACAAAGTTAAAAACTATTACCAGATAAATTCCATTAAACACGCGAATGATAATAGTAAAACGGTTTTTTATCAGTTTTTTTGGAAGTGGAAAGCACGTGCTCCGATATCAATAGTGAATAAATATATACCTTATTATCTAATTTCACATATTCTAGATCCGGCAGGGTTCAAGGTTCAAACCTATCATTCATTACAGAAATGTTAAGAAAAAGGAGTGGGGTAAATAAAGTTTATAATGATTTTGAGCCTGCACTTTTCAGGATCAATAAACAATTGTACGTGGTCCAAACTGAGTCAGCATCACTTACAATGAATTTTTTTACGTTTGCGGTGCTGATTTTACTCGCGAATATCGTGAGTGTTACTACAGCGAAAGTTCCATCCGTATTCGGTGTGTTCTTTTCAAATTCTAAAAATGAAGAACAGGATAATAGTGTCGAAAAAGTCGAAACAACGGATTATTCAGTGATTAAAGGTGAATTTACAAAGTTAAGGATAGAATACATCAAGAATCAGATTTTGAAGAAATTACGACTAAAAGAAAAGCCTACAATAACAATATCGGAGCTGCCGAAACCGGTTAAAGAATATGAAAGTCTTCTACCCAGTCAAGATATGGGGTTGCAAAGTAGCTATTCCGATGATTTTTACGGAAAAACAACACAAGCCATCGTTTTTCCCTATGAGGGTGAGCTTAATTATAATGAATCATTATGTTTACATTTTGGGTCAAGGTCAGTTTCATTATTGGTACTCAATCTTTCAGTTCATAATAAAAACACAATTTATATACTTTTTAAATTCCTAAAATATACATACTTCTTTATTTTTAATTCAAATTAATTGGATATTAAATATAAATAAGCTTCAAAATAGAAAATATATATTGTTTTTCACGTTCATGAAACAGTTGGTTGAAAAATACACTATATTAAAATTCTATAATTAATTTGTAGTAAACTATACAACTGAGTTGGTATCAGTATAAATTTACTAAAATTATGGATGAATTGTTTGAAGCAGTATTGAATTTGGATTAATGGCACTGCTAAAACATGTTTAGTTGCATTTAAATCAGTTAAAAATAATACAATATTAATAAAAGACTCTAAGAAGCTTCCCATTTTCTGTAGAATATACCAAATATTAAGATAATGTAGAGTATTTTTTAAACAACTGAAAACTCTCAATTATAAAAGACAATACAATATTTATCAGAATCGGAATCTATTTTATGAAGTTATATTTATATATTAATGGAGATCATAAAATTATTTTCACTTATGTGTGTTTACGTCTTTCCAACAAAAACAACAACTAGACATAAACTTTAATACACTAAATTCCAATTTAATCAAATTTCAAGTTTGTAAAGGAAAATTTGCCTTATAAGGTATTGTAAAAGAGCTTACTTGACCGGAGTATAAGGTTTAATGGATGGTAACGTCCCAAAATAAATAACAGATAAAGGATCGATGTCTAGTGCTTATAAAATTTTTCTATGCACTTGAATTAATAGCTATTTATGTACCAATAATGAAAAACTGTTTATTATAGTCGGGTCTGGATATTGATAGTCGAGACAATAGACAGTTAGTCGTTGTGGATGCATATTAAATTTTTTCGTCGACCGTTACCAAAAATTACTAATTTCCGAATTAAAAATCGGCTATCATTGAAGGCAAGTGCGAAAGATAATTCTCAGCTATCATTATCCATTATTGACAGCACGGTGTTCACACATTAAATTAATGTGACACCAGCAAATGACAGTTATTGTCATAGCTATTCTCGCACCGTGCCGTATCATAGTGACCACAGCAGTAGGATGCTGATAGTTAAGTGCTGCTAAAGCGTTTCCTGTAAGTGTGGCACACAACAGTTTTCCGCCTACCGAATAAACCAAAAAATGGAAAATATAACAAAGATCTTTGACATTCACTGACGTTTAATTAAAAAAATTTACGTGAAACGTCATAATAACAAGTGACAGATGGCTCAAGGGCGGAAAATTCATAACTCTACGGTTTTTCACCAACTGCCACTTGATTATTTTGACGTTTCACAAGCAAGAAACGCTTCAGCAGCCCAAGACTTTTAGAGCGTAGCGAAGTGATCTAATAGTTTTGTGCTGCTAAAGCTCATTTTCTGCCCTTGTGACACAATATGCTATGACTTCAAAAATAGACGAGTTTTCATCCGGAAATTAGAGCGTAAAATTAAATTTTTTATAAAGTTCGACGGAAAACAATGTTTATAAATACCACACGTATATTTACTACTCTTTTCTTACAGATGAAGCCCGTTGTTCGAGAACTATTCGTTTTCCTTCGGCTTGCTTGCCGTTTCAGATGCCAAATGATATCCACAATTCGGAAGTTGCTGTTGCAGAATTATGGTTTCACAAAGAAAAAGATTTCTTAGATGAACATAATCAAACATTTGTCATATACGAGGTCGCCCATTGGGACACTAAGAGAAGTTTTCAGAAAACGACGCCAATTGCAATCACAGAGACGAGTCTCACTGGTAAGTTGAGTTAATATCAAACATTTAATGACCTAGTTTGAGAAATTCAGTCTAAGACCTCATTAAAACCCCCTCAAAAATGCCAGTTTAACATGCCTCTAATTGCCACTCTTTAAAGAGGCATAAAGAGTTTCAAAGTCTGATGGATCACATACATTTCTTTGTATCTTTGTTTGCATAAATTTGAAATTCCATTTTTTTACAGAGGGCTGGTTGAAAGTAGATGTAACTTACGTGGTTAAAAATTGGCTGGATTTCCTTGATTCTCCAGTTCATGCTGTTAATGTAGTTTGCAAAACTTGTGGAATGGATAAAATGGAGTCACCAGTATCATTCACCAGTGAATTGAAGCCATTTTTGGTGATATATACTCATACTCAACAAAGAAGAGCGATAACGCATAGACGACAACGAAGATCAGCAAATTGTGATTCTGGAATAACCGAGTGCTGTAGGGAAAGCCTTTACATTTCTTTCGCGGATATTGGATGGGATGATTGGATCATTAAGCCTGAAGGTTATAATGCTTACTTCTGTAAGGGGTCCTGTACAACAGCTGCAGCTATGACCCTTAGTGCTACTCAACATAACAGTATACTTCAGGTAGGTCGATTTAGTGCAAAGAAAAGACAATTTTTATAACTAAAATTTGTCTCAAAGAACTTTGTACATTGAAAATAAGTCAAGGTTTAAATTAACAAAAATGACCTGTACAAGAAAAATCAGTAATCTAATAACAACATCTGTTCGGTAATTGTGCAACTCAAAGTCTAAATGTCACAGAGATAACAGCTATATTAATTCTTCTTAACAATCATATATAGTTCATAACCTTTTGATTTCATTTTAAAAATCAGAAAACTATGAAAATATTTCAAATATGAGAAAGCAGCAATGGCCAATATTTTTGTATTTTTGTTTATTTTGACAATAAGAAAATTGATTATTTTGTTGTAATAGTACATTCAGTTACAGTGTAAATATTGATTTAACATTTCTATTGTTTATTATTTTTAAATTTATTCAAAACTATTTTATAATTATCAATATCTTGATGGGTTGTAAACAGCCATATTGTAAACAAAAAAATTTCCAGCAGCTGATTGTAAAATGGAAATTCAGTCTATAGTTCGTTTGAAAGAGTACGTAGAGTATTGGAATACAATAATCCTTTAGCAACCAGATGTTTATTGGATATTACAGAGTTGTACTCAAACGGTTTCTATCTATGCTGTTAATTTACTTTTGTTTGTTGTGTCATGGGTTCTCAGAAAAAGGAACTATTAAGAGCAAATAGCTGTTGGTATACATGGTTCAAAAGCACTCTCAGGTATCAACCTTGACTAGGATTCTATGCAACTGTCTCTGGGTCTGGATCTCTGGAATGGATGAAATTCGAAGGCTTGTGTTTGTGAATATAACCCTAGGTGGTGTACTCCAAAGTTGGTTTAAATTTTGAACGCAGTTAATAGTGCTCTGTTTTCGCTGTTATCTGATCAATCTGTATATCTAAATTTTCATTATACAATGTTTTTTTGTTACAGAAAGTTATGAATGGTCATAAAAAGCGAAGAATAGCAGGACCCGAAATAACGCCATGTTGTGCAGCTATACAGTTTCAGCCCCTACAGTTGGTGTATATGCACAGTAACAAAACTTTAACGACAAAACTATTATCTAATATGATAGTGGAGAGTTGTGGATGTATGTAACAATAAACAAAGAACTTATTAGTTTGTTGACAGTATTGTGATTATAGTGATATCTGAAGATCCCAGTGAAAACATATTTTTTTAGTGTTTAACCCAAATATAATATAAAAACATAATTGACGTGTGATTGAGCATGTGAGAGTTTGATTTGAATTTTATATTGTACATCACCAAATTGTACAAGTTGACAACTGTGGTATTACTGAAATAATATGTCGTAAACATTGAGATTAGTTATATATAATTTTTCTCAGGGAATCTCAGGTATGAAATGTTGACACTTTGTGTCTATTAAAACTTTCAGTTTTTGTGGAAGCTGCCCTTAGACTTTTTAATTTAAATATAGTGTGAATGTTTTTGAGAGACATTTCCACTGCAAATTATTGTTTAAAAAATATTTTGCAGTTTTATAAAAAATGTATTCTTTCAAGTGAGTGTGATATTAGAATAATAGGAGATTGTTTGGAGCTAATTTATTTATATGTATTTGTTAGAAATAATGTATTATTTATTTAATAATAATAAAATGTATTTCTATGTATTAAGAAAAAGAACAAATATATAAATATTTTTTTAACAAGTTACTTTTACTAAAAAAAAGTGGAATAAAAATGGGTTTGACTATGGTAAGTATGACGTAAGTATTTTAAAATCAGATAATTAAAAATGGCAATTCATTCACAAAACCTGGATCTATCACTCAATTATTCCCAGCTGCATATAAGTACTGGAACTACTAGGTACTATAGACTTCTCTATAACTCTTCCTCCAAAATGGAGAGGCATCTTGATCATGGAACAAGCTTAAAATATTGAAGAAACTTTGACGTTGACATCTAGCGAAAATAACAGCTCTTATAAAATAAGTTTTACAACTGTTGTATCTATACTAATAAGCATGGTGTCTTCACTATATTTTTCTCCTTGCTTAAGGCAAAAAACCTAGACACGACCTTTTTAAAAACATTCTTTGGGCAATGTTTTTAAATCTTGAGGTATGTGACATATAAAGTTTTTTAAACAAACTTACGCTATATACAGCCAAAAAAATTATGAAAACAGAAATTATTGTGGTCGTGTATTGATTCAATATTAAAGAAATTAGCGTACCAATGATGGTTGATTTTCCTGACGCAGAGTTCGGAAACTCTTCATTGAGCGAAAATTTTGCTTCAACTGTATTTTTCCCTTAAAAACGCATTAATTGACCAGCATACGAAATTCTTTTTTGTGAATGGCTTCACTCAAAACGCCATATCTCACGAAATAATCGTCCAATTGCTGTCAAATTTTGACACGAATCTTCTGAAGGCTAGTACCAACTGAAAATCATAAAGATTTAATTCTAGTACCGCCATCTATGTTTCAGACCGGGGACTTTTTAATTGGCCTGATATAAGCCTTATCTCCTTATTTCTACTTAAAAGTATGGAAATGAATCAATCAGCGCTCGTCTGCATAGGAATCATGGATATATTTTCGAAATACCCTGTAAAGCCATCCAATTTGAGACACCCTTAACAACTTGCATTTGTTATTTATAAGTAAAAAAATAACACACGGTGGGTTAAAGGGCACAACAGGAGTAAAGATTATTGCATTGCCGATTCTTTAGCCAGGGAAGAGGCTGGACTAAAAATTTTAGGACCCAGTGACACCTAACGACTTCGACTATTGCCAAACGTTACACCCATGCTCAATCCCTTAAGAGTTGGGATTGAACCAAAGGATGCAGTCTTGCCAGGATCACCCTGGGCGACCCTGGGAAGCTGTCGTCGAAGAAATATTTGGCGATGACCAGGAAAAACCTACGTTTAACAGTAGGATTTCTGACTGGCCACTGTCAAGTAAGGAAATACCTCCATACTAAGGGGCTAGTGGAAACACCTCCATACTATGGGGCTAGTGGACACACCTCTATGCAGAATGTGTGAACAGGAAGATGAAACTGTCAGGCATGTCTTATGCGAGTGTCCGGAGTTATCGTCAATAAGAGAGTGTGTGTTCGGTGAGTCTTGGCCTACACCTGCCGACATAAAGGAGATGTCTTCTAGTGACCTGTCCACCTTCCTGGGAAGGACAGGATGGACGATGACCTAAGAGGACAACCCTTCGGGAGGATGTACAATGGGTCACATGTGGCCTAAGTACTGTAAGCCTACACTCACCCTCCCTACTTTACAGATACAGAACACACGGTAATGTACATACATGCATTTCCCATTCTGTCTGTTTTTAAATGGGTTTGTTAATGGGATTACTGAAAGAATATAAAGAAATAAAAGCATATAAACATTTAAATCATCATTTATTTATTAAATGTTTCTTAAGCTGAATATATCACAGCATTTGCTTTATTAAGAGCAAGATTGTGGAACTTCCATCTGTATTTTCTTGTGCTCCTTTTTCTGACTAAAGTCCGGATTTCCGCCAGCATCAATTTGCTTTTGCCACAATAAAGCTACATTGCTTTTAGCAATGCAATGTACTGGTACAGTTTTGGTTATGTAACCTTGTGCTTGACATTGACTGCTACACGTGGGAACCACCGCTGTAGTGAAACATATTTCGGCATTTTGTTCCAAGTATCTAGTGTGGTGACGAGTACAATAATTACCTTCAGATTTATCTTCATCAACAGAAGTAAGGAGATCTTCAAGTCTAATTATGTTAATATAAAGAGGCATGTTCTTTTCTACACATTGCTGGGAGTCTTGGGAGAGTTCTTGTCTAATTTGTTCACCAGCTTGTCCTTCAACTTCATAACTTCTTACAAACTTTTCAGGATTAGCAGCGTAGCAGTTCAATGGTGTCAAAAAGTCTTCGTTTTGTTGATCGGTCCATACGCCACATAATCCTCTTGTTGCACCTCTAAGCAAACTCGATGTAGTTTCCAATTTAGCACGAATACCATCATAAGTTAAATGGAACATATTTTTAATTTCTACTTTAATTTCTCCATTGGGTAGTGCGTATATCTGGATAAAACCATTTTTAATATAATGACTTACAGAATCTGACACTTCTGATTGTTGTCCATTAACATGAACAATAGTTTTAACTTCTGAAGAGCTTTCTTGGTTGGGCGATAAAGTAACTTCAATAGGCTCGAAATCAGTATCTGGAGAACTGACAACAATTTTGACATCTTTAGCTATCTGTGATTTCAAAGGCGACATACTTCTGCGAGCTAAAACTACCAGATTTGTGTATTGTTGCTCGAGTTGTTTGTCAACTTGGTAAATTTGTTGCTCTTCATTAGCAACCTTTGGAACATATTGTGCCAATACAGTCCAGTGGTTGGATAATGCAGCTGGATAAGTCCAATTGGTGAAAGTTGTTACTTGAGCTTGATCTGCGACGCAGACAGCTGAAAAAAGGAAGAGTAATATTACGTCACAATAGACATCTGAGATTTGTGAGGGACTAGTTTAATTTTATAGCATTTCAAATCCCTTTTATCATACAATATCGAAAGTCAATTTTTTTTTTGGAAAAATATTATTCCAGACTAAATCTCTAAAATGTACAAGATGTTAATTATATCACTACTTACGGTTAAAAGTGTCAATTTCCCAAACTTTGCTCATAAGTCGACTGAAAAGAGGATATGAAGGATGAACTACAAATGTTCTTCTAATATATTCGCCAACCTCGACATCCTTGAAAGTATTTCTTTGATTTTTAGTAGTAACAGATATGTTGACAAACCTTAAATCTTGATCGAATTGCGATTCTAATTTAATTTGTTTTTCGGATTGAGATTTTTGTACGTAGTCAGTTTCCACACTGGGATAATATATGTATCTTAAATAGTCAAACACTGTTTCAACAGCATCTTCAGCAAACGGACTAAGGTTATCGTATTTCACATCTACATTCATTTTATCCAACAGAGGTGCAATTAGCGTCATGTTAACACATGCAGGAGATTGGTTGTTATTTAGTCGCATGTCCCGTTTACATTGCTGGTACATAGGCAAGTCTTTCAAATATTCTTTACGTTTCTCGCTTCTACTTAGCATAATATATGCTTTAAGTTGTCCTTTTTCTCCATTGTCAGTATCAAATGTTAACTTAAGAGATGACTGTGCTGTAGGTTCAGCTGCTAATGCAGAATCGAGATTTAAAGTGTTTGTATTTGGTACGTCATTAATAGCTTCAAATGTCATTTCGTAAGGTTTACCGGATTCAATGTTTTGTTTGTAGATAACGTATGCACGAGATTTTGGATCAACGTTGCTCGTAGAAACAGCACCAGAAAGAATATGTTCTATGTTTTTGGTCCCTTTGAAATTAATGGAAGCATCGATAGCTTGACTTTCAACGTTTCTGATCTCATCACTGACTCCCTTCAGCAATATATCACTTCGTTCTGACCATTTATCAGCAGCACTTACTTTATTCCAGGTAAATGACTGAGCTTCTCCTTTTTTTTTGTAGTCTTGTTGGTATCCCAAACGAACTTGAATGCTCTTGGTTGTCGATTCTTGGGGGAGGTAAGTGACGTTTAGTTGACTGTATTGAATATTAGCGTCATTCCATAGAGCATTGAGAGCATCTACATTTCCTTTTTTCCAAAACATGTCAATATCAGACATTTGAATGGTATGTCTGTCATGTTCAATTTTAATATGGTATGCTAGACCAGTTTGTTGTTTACCTACAACGGTATCAAGAGTACGAAGGCTGTCTGGTTTGATGTACTGATTATGGTGTTGTGCTACTAAAGTTTTTAAATTTGAAATTTCTTTCCAAGAAGTGAAAGGCCAAGTACTGTAATGGAACAAAGGAGCATCTTTATGTGTTTCTTTAGGCTCTATATCGAATTTCAATTCAGCTTTTTTAAGATTCACTTCAAAAGTTCCGGCTATAGGAAGGTGTACTTGCATATTTTTTTCAAAACCAGAATAATACTGTCTGCGATCGAAAGGCGTAAAGAATGAAATGTGTCCTTGAACCTTTGTACCAAAGGTGACAGCAATGTCTGTTCTGATTTTAATAAAATCAGGTTTTTGGATTCGGCTGTTTTCAGATAATTTTGTTTGTACAGCAGCTTTTACTTTTCCGTTGACTTTCAAAACACTTGGAGCGTCGTACATAAACACAAATGGAACACCCATTTCAAGAGGTAATGCTATGATCGCATCATCGCCATTGAATAACTTTACTTCGTTGATTTCTTTATCTTCATTCAAGTACTTTTCAAGATCTTTCAATACTGCAAAATAAATAGTGAAATTCCAGATAAAATATTGAATGTATAGGAGAAGTTATAAGCGTCAAAGTAATAAAGTATATATACTTACGTTGAGGAAGTTGTTTAATGGTGTCGTTATTAAAAGACAACATCTTTAAGGGCAAAACAGTGTCCATAAGGAATAGACTTCCTTCGAGCTGTTCACTTACTTCAGCTTTCATATTAAGAATACGAGCAATATTTTGACTGGACCATTGGTTATCTTGTTGTTTTCTCAATTTTTGTTGTTGCTGTTGCTTATCATTATGAGCGGATTCTGTTTGTTCATAAAATACTTGAACAAGCTGATCTACACTGGTCAACCATGACTGTACATTTAGTATTTGGTTTCTTCGACCTCCTTCGTTAGACCTCCAAGCATATTTCAGACCTCTTGGAATAAAACTGTCTCTGCTTCCATACAGCTGTATAGTTTCTTTGTATTGCAAGTTGAGTTGATTTACAAAATATGTTCGCAGATAATTACCGCCTTGTTGGAGCCCATATTCAGTGTCTGTCAAAAGTGGTAAAGCCATTTTAGCACCATATCTCCTAGAACAGTTTAAAAAAACAGATGGGTCAACCAAGTACTAAGGACCAGCATATCAAGCGTATATGTTAAGGGTACTTACAAATCTTTAAACTCGTCTGTTTCTAAAGCAGCAGCACTTTGGATGGAAGTTTTAACAGCAGCATTGACTGCTTCTTGTACGTCAACTTTAGTGTAAGCGGCCATAAGTTGCAGCATCTCAGCTTGTGGCTTAGTACGCATTAATTGATATACAGCAGCAACCCTCACTTGTTGATATTCTCCACTATTTTCATAAATTCTAAATAGAACTGCCTGAGCCACTTCTGGATGTGTTTTCACTAATTTGTCCATTGCGATAACCATCAATGTGCGTTGGTATTGAGAACAATGCTTTTTACCCTCCAAGTATGGTTCAAAGGCACTTAGTATTTCAATATCTCCAATAAATCCCAATGCACGAATGTAAGTATGAATTTTGTTGGGTTCGTCTTCAGCTATAGCATTATCAAGAGATTTTTTGAAGTTAGGGATTACGGTTTCCCTGACAAATTCGAGTCCTTCTTTTTCTTTTAAATTCTTAAAACTTTTTATTGGAAAATTTGTTTTGTAAAATTTATCGTCAATGTAGACGTGGCGAATGAGTTCAGACAAACTTAATATTGCTGTTTCATTTAATGGCCACTGAGATGAAACTACTGGTTTTTTAACAAATTCATATAAAGTTTTTACGTATTCAGTTGTTGGAGTTTGGGCAGAATTTACCATTTGAGCAACAAGGTTAGCAGCTTCTAGTGATTTAACGTTTCTGGATTCAACCCAACTTAGTATGGTAATCAAAGAAGGTGAACTACCTGATTCAGCTACTGCGTCACGGTAAGTTGCCCACGCTGCGTATTTGGAACGATCTTGATTATTGGTACTGTACAAACTATTCCCAGCTTTTTTTAATTCTGGCTCATCCATAATGCGAATCAATTTTACCAAATTCGAAAATTTAGCCAACGTGTTTTCGGTTAGAGTTTTTCTGGGATCTTGTAGGTCATTACCAATCTCTTGAGAAATGCTCACAACTGATTTGACAATGTCTAAGTCATATTTTATTGATCTACCTTTATTTCCAATGGTATAAGGTAATAGAGGAGATTCAGCAGCTTTTTTTAATTCTGGTTTTTCTTGTTTATAAGACTGTGTTGATCTTGAAGTTGAATCAAAATAGTAAGAAGCTGGCTTAATAATTTTACGCCATGAGGGTACATTATATTGAAAATCATCGTGTTCCCTTTGTTTTTCTTTAACTTCATTAGATTGAGAGTAAGGTTTTCCATAAGAATATACTAGACCACCTAAGCGAACAGGTTCTGGTACCTCTTCCAAAATCTTACCTTGAGGTTTCAATTTTTCTAAAGTAGCATTCCACATGCTAACAACTGAACCTTGTTGGTTATCAGCAAATGTTGGGTTAACTGACACTTCATTTAGAGTAAAAGAATTCTGGATGGTAAATTGTTTAGTACAACCTGTAACAAGTGCTCTGCTCATTGTATTTCTGACAAAGAATGTTCCCATTAGGTTAGCAGCAGCTTTCACTCCAGATACATCTCCTAATCCGTAAATGAAAGATGGAAGTTCAATACTAGAGGAATAATTTTTATGTTTTACAACTTCTAGAATGTCACAGTCACTCTCTACAAAGTTTTGGAAATTGGGTACTATTCTTGAATTTAAAAGCAAATGTTCAGGCATAGGATTAATTTCGTACAATGTATCAGTGGTGCCACTTACAGTTTCTTCGGGAATTATAAATGAAGCAGAGTCATGACGGTTACCCTTTTCAGATGTGTAAGCTTCCCAATGGTTGATGTTTAACTGCAACTGACTGATAATACCCCTAAGAATATTAGCTTCCCAGTTAGGCATACTACGGGTTACAATGAGATCAGTTATACTTCCTCGGCTTATTACTATTTGAAAAGGTTTTCTACTCATCTCTAATGGTTTCCAGTTAACCTCTGCATTTGGAATGTGTGTCAAGGGACCTTCAGATAGCTCAGAGTGAATTTGAGCATACTGAGGATTCACCAATAAACCTTGTAATTTTCCATCAGGTCTTGTTTGGATTCTCAAAGTAGTTTTCATCAATATTCCAGAGAATTCATTGGCGATATCAAGACTTGCAAGAGTACGTCCTTGAATTGTATAGACATATTCTATGTTGTCTCTCCAAGCAGGAGTAGTTGAAGCAGTTATCAACCCAACTGTAAAAAAATATATTCCTTTAATATACAGTTCTATCGTCCTTATAGTATAACAACAGAATCAAAATAAAAGTCGACCACTTGTTATAATGGGAACACCTATTTAATTAAGGCCTCTGTTTATTAAGTTTCGCGTTGGCAACGTGTGCTGCTCAGTAGGTGTACTGATATAATTTTAACTTTTATCCAACATCCCTAGAGAGAAATAGAGACAGAAACAGGTAGTTGGGTAGATAGATACGATATCGTTTTAAAAGTTTTAATAAATACAAGTTTCTCATTAAAAATTAATAGTTACTATCGTTTAAATTTGGATTAAAATCAGATTGATGTAAAATTTAGCTTGGACTACGAACAATGTAACAGCACTAGCATTTTAAAACTCTTCTATACTACATGATGCGGAAGTATAAAAACGTAATTCTTTTCAATCTGTAAACTTAAAACTAAAGATGTCGTTTATATAAACATAATAATAAAAGGACTTTTATTTTTTCTCATCATAACACAAATAAAAAATAAGAGCGAGAAAAAAATCACTACTAAATATGAATATCTCTGTTTTTCATCTTAGTCTTCTTAATAAATAGTTTTATCAACTAAGGATTGTCAATTGTGACGGATTCACTTACTCCAAAACTATATATTAAGGAGTCGAGCTATAATTTTATTCGGTTTTAATGTAAAATCTAATTTTCTTAACTCAATCGGATTTACATGTCGTGAGCATTTTCAGTATGTTGATGAAGATAATAATGTTCAATGAATGGCGAAAAGTGAAAATGACTTACCCAGCAAAAGAAAAACGAATGGTGACCACATTTTGACCAATTTTAATGGTAGGTCACAAGTGTGGAAAAAAACGAAATTTCTACATCTTTATATAGAAAATAGTGTCTACACGGCAATAGTTAATGGCAATAATAGATAACGGCTGAATTAAATCACTACGGTGCTCTATTAATCTTATGATTGATAATATATGTAAAAGTATAAAACACAGAGATGGAGTCAGGACTATCTGTCATCATCTATGTATCCATCGATAAAGGGTTTATTTCAAACATGAGAAACAGTTTTGAACACTAACAATATTCAAATTACAAAAAAAATTGGTGTGAACTATCTCCTTATTTTACATATATTAATAAAGTATATATTTTAGAATGGGAAACTTTCTATGGTTTGAATTTGACCCTTTGGCAGCTTTGTGAGCATCCATGTTCCACATCCAAATGTAAGGATTGTTTTGTGTTGTTTTATATCCTATTATTAATTGCAATATCTTGTTATCTGTTTTCTTGAATTTCCACTCCCAAGTATTTGAAGCTTTTCACCTGCTCAGTATTGGTTCCACCTATTGCAATCTTCATTTCTCTACTGTTTCTACATATGAGCATCACTTTTGTTTTGGTTCATCCTATTTTCTTCTGAAGTTTTATTCCGTGTGCCTTAGTTCTGTTATTTTCTGTCCCCGTCATAATAATCAAATCGTCTGCAAAGGATCCTTCAATGATGTTTATTCTTTATAAATTTTTGTAGCCTATATACAGCTTTTTCATCTTAGGCGAACATTGTTTTATAATTTCATCCATAAAAATCATAAATAATAGTGGACTCAATCCCCCTCCCTGTCTTAATCCTTTTTGTGTTTTGAAATTTTCGCAAATTTTATTTTTCCGAATTTCACAGGTATTGGAAACTTGGGCTTATCCTGTATTTGATTATTAATTGGTTCTTTGGACCACTCATTGTTCAGATATACTAAAACTACGTATTTAACATACAGCTCTGAATTTCTGTTTTATTTCTTAATTTAATTATCAACAATAATTTTTTGAAATAAAATGAATTGTTACCAGTAGCACTTTCAGCAAAATCAGCAGTGATAATAGTTGTTTTGCCAAGTCGCACCAAAACGATAAAATTTTAAAATATACATTCAAATTTTGTTAATCTGCAGTTTCGAAAATCTGCATCATCCAAAAAATAATGTAAATTATCTATTTGTTTCATAAAATATTCGAATTCAATTTAAACAAATTTTTGCAACAAAGATATCTATCAAAATATCTGTATAGAGTATCTATTTTTAATTTAATTTTTATTATTAGAATATGTTTAGAAATCTTGTTCCTAACCTATGGTGCAGACTTGGGTTGAATACTAAAATTTGGCATTCGAATCCGAATCCTGAATAATGTATTCTAAATTGTATTCGAATACTCGAGACTCGAATACAAAGAAAAAAAAGTATTCGAATAACGCTGTATTTGAATACCTGGATTCATACCTGGATACTTTTCGAATATTCCAACTAAAAAGAAAGATATGCGCACTTTAAACTCAATTTTGATTTACGTGCTTGGAATAATAATAATATATAGCAAAATTAAAAATGCCTTACTACAAAATAAATAAAACTTAAAATAAAATCCTTTGGTTTATAGTTTATAGGTAACAAAAACATAAATAAAAACTTGAATGATGAATAAAATTCTTTTCATTTAAATAAAAAAATAGGAACCAATCAATATCATATGACGACGCACAGGGAATTAAATATAAAGAGAAAAATTAAGTGTTTCCTATCTCGTTCGCCTTCAACAAAATCAAAATTTCAAAAAGTTCGTCACCCAAATTTTGACGCTTTGGCGTATTTATCATGCCCGCAAAACAAAACATTCGTTCTACTGAAGCAGAAGATGGTGATATGGAGTTATACCTTAAAAATATTTGTTTAATTAAAGGGTAATCATTCAGCATCTCCAAAGCTAATCTTTTATCTTCAAGATATTGCAAAAGGTTAAGTTGAATTTTTGTATTCGAATACTGGGATTCAAAAATGGTATTCAGAATCCAGAAGAATACTGGGATTCAAAAATGGTATTCAGAATCCAGAATACCGAGTACCGACAAAAAAAGTATTCAGTCGAATACCAAATACCAAATACAAAAATGTTTTCGAATACCATTCGAATACCAGCCAAATGTATTCTGAATAGGATTCAGAATACTGAGTATTCGAATACTACCCAAGTCTGCGTGGGAAGACATTGACACCAGTCACACGAGTGGTTCTTAACCATTGAAATTATTTGAAAGTTATTAGTATTTTAAAAGTTTCGAGGTCACGTGTTAAACAAGTAACTCAAAATAAACCTAACTCTATAATAATAAATTAATCTTTTAAATAAAGTTTTATTAAAAATAAAATTGTAGTTACTGCTACATCTTTAATAATAAGAAAAAAACAAAGGTTTTTTGTATAAAGCAATTTATTTTGAACTCTAATGATATTTCAAAACCTTTTTCATTTATAAATACATCCACAAAATTTGATATAATCCAAACTAATTCAAATAACAAAACCAATTCGCCATTTATATATTTTTGTATATTTAAAAGACATAATTCAAACGATCTTGTGCGCAACCAAGTGGTATTTATAATCTTCGCAAAGACGGAAAAAATCTTTCAGCAGCTGCAACACTAAATGGTAGGTTTGAAAAAATGAGCAGCAATGCATTAATTATTGGAAAAAGATCCTGGTCGCATTTATCACATCAGTTGAATAAGAATTCTATATCCCAATTTTTAGATCCAAACTCCCATTTTCCCTGCGACATTAGCTCAACCTGAAATAATTGTTGATACCTCTAAAGTCAAAGATAGTTTTTGGCTAATATCTTTTACCTGAAGTAAAAGTATTTTATTTTTTTACATCACAAAGCAAAGTGTATTATTTTATTCACCGCTATGTAAAGGCGTAATTTTTGACTGAATTCAAAGTTGTAAAATATACAGACTCGGCAAATATTTATCTTCCATAGGTAGAATCTCATATAGAAGCAACAGTGAGCACTATAAATTAAGTTATATATGTCCAAGAGAGAACAGCATACTCCCTCTCCACGAAACGTCTCTCTGTTATTCTTTAGCTTCCTCTCTTTCACTCACGGATTAGCTATAATCTGTATAGTTGGGAATAATTATAAAGAAATCTAATTTCATGTTAATGAAAGGAATAATTTCGCTCCAAGCACTTCTTATTTTTTATGCAGATTCTTACCGACCAAACATATTTAGGATAACTGGATCTGGATAACGTTGACTTCAATAATTGAGTTCATATCATTGATAAATCGCTAAATAGAATTCTCTTTTGGTAATTTGGTTATCTGGAGACTGGACTCCAGTATTTACGAAATTTTTTCTTTGGGGACTTTGGTTCTGTAAAACTAGTAAACGTCCAGGGCCAGGAGAGAAAACTGATGTTAACTCATGGGAATAATGTTGGACTTACTATATTAGCTGTTTGTGATATTTATAGCTTCTATAAGAATATGTTTTAAGCGTTTCTGAGTATGTAAATCAATTCAAGAGTGCCAAATCGTTCGAAAATAAAAACCGCTATTAAAAAAAATTCCTGGATTATATTGGGATCTAGCTGTTGCTTTAAGTTCAAATATGCCCCTGTTGACGTTTTTCCAGATATAAATATCTTCAGAACGATCTAAAGATGGAGCAGTTTTTAGTAGGTAATGAGTTACTGTTACTTTGTTTTCATTTTTGTTTTGAAAATAGTAATAGGAATAGTTGTAATGCAATTAGAAAAATAAATTGTACAGATAATAGTTTATTGGTCTCTTATTTTTTTTACATTTTCTAGATGCACTTACTAACTAAAAATACAGTATGCAGTAGTCAAATTATTTACAAACAACAACTTTCTGGGACTAGCAACTCTACAGTTTTGTGTTGTTTCTTATTGCTGAAATCTGGAGATTGTCCTTGGTCAATTTGGTTTTTCCATAAGTCAGCAACTTTGGTCTTTTGTAAACAATGTACTCCTACGGTCTTCTTTAATTGTGAACGAGGTCTGCATTGACACTTGCAAGCGGGCATTTCTCTAAGAGTGAAGCAAATTTGACCGTTCTCTTGAATATATCTTGTTTGATGGTACAAACAATCTCTTTGTGGGTTTTGTTTTCCTCCAGAACTTGCAGAGCTTTCACGTCTTGCATCATGGTCAGTTATTACATTGACGAAAAGTGGGATTTCTTTTTCAGCGCATTGCTTATTATCTTGAGCAAGTTGTTCTCTCATTTTTTTACCTTCATTGCCTTCTACTTCGAAGCTTTTAACGAATTTCTCGGGACTACGGGCAATACATTTTTCTGAAATCATGAAATCTTCGGCTTCTTGATCGTTGAATTGTCCACAAAGACCTCTGAGAGCATCTTTACCCCTTACACTTAAAGATGTTAATCTAACATTATGTCCATCGTAAATGATATAGAACCGATTGTAAATTTCAACCTTTACTTCATCATTAGGAAGAGCATACATTTGGATGAATCCACCTTTGAAATCTTCACTTTGTTGTTTCTTCAGTTGTACTTTCTTTCCGTTGACTTCTACTTGAGCTTTACGTTGAGAATTTGGTGTTAAATCAATTTCCAAAACTTCGAAGTCGGTACTAGGTGAGCTGACAACTAATTTGATGTCTTTTTGGTCAGGATTCTTTTTGTTTTGTCTCACAAGTAAGACATAGTTTTCAAGTTGATTTTTCAATTGTGTCTCGAGAGATTCGTCTGGTCGTTGTTGGTTTGATTCACGAGCTTGTTTTGGAAGATACATAGCTACAACTGTCCAGTGTTCAGATATCATAGCTTCATAAGTTTTGTTACTCAATGTGTTGATTGAACTTTTACCAATTGAGCAGAAATCTACAATAAAAATAATGAAATTTAGTAGCTAATATGTTTATCCAATAAAATTAAACAAAAAACTAGCGAAAAAAGAAAGGCATCTAGTTTTCTTCTAAAGGAAGTAGACCCACCATTCACAAACCCATCACTCCTAAGTAATAAAAGGCTTTTTTTTTATTTAATATCAATCTTAAATTATATTATTAAAAACTATTTCTTACCTCTGTAAGTATCTATTCCCAAATAAAAGCTGGACAATCTACTGGGAAGATGGAAAACTGGGTGAACAACGAATGCTTCTCTTAAGATATCAATAACTTCAATATTTTTAAGGTAAGATGCTTGTTCTGCAGTTTTTACTGAAACATTTACAAATTTCAAATCAGGATGGAATCTAACTTCCATTGAAACAACGTCTTTTTCTCCAGATACTGGTCTGACATCAATGTTGGGAAGTACAGAGAAACGAATGGCTTCATAAGCCATTTCGACGGATTTTTGTAGAAGAGGATCTATATTTTTGAAATGAAGTTTAGCTTCCATATGGTCAAGTAAGTTGGCTTTCACGGTCATGTTGGTACATGTGTACGTTGCTGTATTGCCTTCTTGCATTTGTTGTTTACATTGTCTGTACAAAGGTGAGTCCGTCAAGAATTGCTTACGTTCCTCGCTTCGTTGGAGTTTAAGTACACCTGTCACCTGACTTTTACTTCCGCTGGTGGGTCCAAAAGTAAGATCCATTTCAGTATCTACTTTAGGTTGATGATCTAAGGTGTACTGGAGATCAAGAGCATTGGTGTTTTTAATGATACTTTTTGAAAAGAACTGTGCTACCCAATCTTTGATTTCTTTGTGTTCTGATGTTCTCTTGAAGGCAACCCTTAGACGAGATGTGGGGTCAACGTTACTTTTAGCATATGCTCCGGTGAGAAGGTATTGGATATTTCGGTCTCCTTCTAATTGAATAACAGTGTCTAAAGCGTCGACTCTGACGTTATGAATTTCAGCAGCAACATCTTCCATAATTTGCCTTTGTCTTTCAGTTTGTTCCATTTTTTCATCTAATTGGAATGGGGAACCTTGAGCTTTTGCTTTTGTGTAGTATTTTTCATCATAACTGGATTGAATTTTAATTTTTTTCACTGATGATTTCTCAGGATTATATTTAATTTCAAGTTGGCTATTTTGAACATAACTATCTCCCCATAATTCTCTTAGTCCTTCTAGGATACCATTGTTTGAAATTACGCGACGTAATACATTCATATTTAAAAATTCTCTTTCATGGTTGATTTCAACTTCGAAATCAACACCAAAATAGTTTTTGCCAAAGGCTTGTTTGAATCCATGCATGTTTATTGGTTCAATAGCTCTTGTATTCTTTTGGGACGATAAGGGTTCAAAATCTGTAAGATCGGATCTGGCAGTGTAGGGCCATGTACGGTAGTGGAAAACGTTCATTGCATTATCTTCTTTAAGTTCCATTTCAGCTGTAATCAATTGTCTTTCTAAATCAATGTTTATATCAGATTCAACTTTAGGAACATTCAATTCCCAATGTTTGTCATAACCACTTATGTATTGTTGACGTGATGATGGGACAATAAAAGCGAAACGGCCTTGGGTTTTTCCTGATACAGTTAATCTTAATTCAGATTGGATCTGAAGTTGTTTGGGTGCTTGAATTACATCGTTTGAAGATACTTGTGGTTGTGCAACAGCACTTACTTGTCCATTAGCTTTGATGAGGATTGGACTGTCAAGGGTATATACCATTTGGTTACCAGTAACGGTGGGTATAGCTAAGATCAATTCTCTAGCATTGAATAATTTGAATTGACGAATCTCTTGGCCCTTCTTCAATAGTTGTTCTAATTGACGAATGTCTGAAAATAAAATGAATATGAGTTATAATTTCATAAATCATGTAAAACTGAGACACTTACATTGGGGAATTTGTTCAATGGTTATATTGTCGAAACCAAGCATTCTGTGAGGGGCTCCTAGTTCCAAATAGAGGTACCCTTCGAGTTGTTCACGTTCATCTGCTTTCAGATTAAGTATTTTGGCAATATTTTCACTCGACCAAGGGTGTTGTTGCTGGTCTGAAGATTGCTGTCTAAGTTGCTCTTGTTCATTGTAATTTTTGGTTTGTTTGTATGTTACATCAACTAATTGATTAACGCTAGAAACAATAGCTTGTACGTTTACGAGTTTGCGGTGAATACCATTCAAAGATGCTTTCAATGTATAGATAATTCCCTTGGGAAGATCATGATCCTCGCTTGGAATTACGTTGTAAGTTGTTTTGTAAGCTGTGTTCAATTCATCCAGAACGTAAGAACGAAGATAGTCAGCTCCAAAGTTCAATCCTGATTTGGTTTCGTCAGAAAGAAGACGTCTTGCTATCTTAGCGGATTCACGACTGGAAGAATATTTAAAATTAATATTAAAAAGGAATTAAAATATTGAGTAAATCTACTTACGTAACACCGTTCTCATCGCCTTCCAATTCAGAAAGATTTTCAATTGCTGATTTGACAACAGCGTTAATATGTTCATTAGCTTCAATGTGAGTGTTGGCAGCCATAATTTTTAAAATGTCAACTGTAGGTCTACTGCGCATAACTTGGAAAACAGCGGCAATTCTTACAGCTGGATGTTCTGCAGGGTTTTGGTATATTCTAAAGAATACAGCAAGGGCTTCTTCAGGGTATGTTTCGGCCAATTTTCCAAGAGATAAAACCATTAACAATCTTTGGAATTGTGAGCATGGTTTATTTCCTTCCAAATAAGGTTCGAAAGTATTCAAAATACGTGGATCAGCCAAGTTTCCAATAGCTCTGATGTAAGCATGGATTTTGTGAGTCTCAGCTGCTTCTACAGCGTTGTTGAGCATATCGGCATAATATGGAATCACTTCTTCTCTAATGAATCGTTGACCTTCTTCGGTACGGAAACTTCCAAAATAGTTGACAGGATATTCAGAGTCTGATAGATTGTTATCTATGTAAACTTTACGGGCAAGATGGGTGAAACTAAGGAGAGCGGTATCGTTAAGAGGCCATTGAGCTAAAACTTTTGGATTCTGGGTGAGTTCAAAGAAAGCCTTCATGTATTCCTCAGTAGGGTGACGGACTGAATTGGCCATTGCAGAAATTACTTCACTAGCATTTTCACCTGTGATGAATTCAGTTTCTATCCAATCTTGAATAACTAACATAGCAGGACCGGTTCCAACTTCAGCGACAGCGTCTCTAATAACGGATACAACAGCATCGCTCTCATTGAGACAGAGTTGGTTAACTAACTGTTTAAGCTCGTCAGCGTTTAGTAATCGCATAAGAGAAACCATCTTTACATATCTGTCTAAAGTTTTTTCGTGGTGACTTTTCTCTTGGTCTTCTAGATCTTTGCCAATTTTTTTTGCAAGCTTTTGAATCTCTTGCACTAAATTCAATGAACCTTTACTTGCCATTTCAGTATACAAAAGTGAGGAAGGAGTTTCGGGAGCCTGATCGATTCTAGGTTGAATTTGGAGTCCATTGTTTGATCTGTAGCTGTTAGAGGTAAGTCTTCCATAGGAAGGACGGTTGTTGTATTTAGCC